>JANVCC010000068.1:8001036-8013937 GCA_025345505.1 Todiramphus chloris collaris | reverse complement strand
AAAAAAAAAAAAAAAAAAAAAAAAAAGCAAAAAAAAAACCAGAAAAGGAAAAAAAAAAAAAAAAGAAACAAAACAAAAAAACCCCAACACTTTGTGATTGGCTGGTTGATAACTACCAGTGTGTTCTGGCACATGTAACTGCCCACGTGTGCTTGTTTCTGTGTGAGTGCGTGTGCACATGTTAGTGTGTGTGCATTTTTTTCCTCTATATAACCTAGAAACGCTGCATTGCTGATGGTCTGCGGGCTGGCTGGCCATCTGCGCGTCTTGATCCGGGAATCAAGATGGGCATGGTGGAGTCCCTGTGGCTGAAGTAGAATCCAGTTGGGCTGGATTAAAATTTGTCAGTAGGTTTTTTTCTAAATTGATTTTAGCAGGGTGCTATCTCAAGTCTACGGATCATTTTGAATGGGTAGTTGCTTCCTAGCCCTTGTTCTAACCCTGTGGTAGAGCAGAACACTGCCATATCCAAAGGATTTGGTGAGAGGGGAGCCAGTGTTGTCTTTTGAGTAGCAGTGTATTTATTTATTTATGTCTGCACGTGGGGTTTTTGTACTGAGTAAACCCTAGAATGTTTGTTACGTAATGCAAGCCATTTTTTTTTTCTTCCAACAAGGGAAAAGAGGAGGAAAGAGGACATAGCCACACAAAAAATGGCGAAGACAAATGTTCTTATTCAGTCTCTCAAAAGCCTCAGTAGCTTTAAAAGAAAAAAAAAAAAAAGAAAAAAGTCTTTTCTCCTCTAAACCTAAACAGGCACCCATACTCATTCTAGAAGAATCAATCAAAAGCTTGAAAGTCCAGCCCAACTAAATTATCTTTTTAATTGATTTACTGCTTGTATTAAAGCTGACAGAAACTAAATAGTGTCAGCAAGTTGCTGTCCGGCCTGCCCCATCTCCTGAAAGCACATGCAGCTGCCTCCTTCCTGCGTCCTTCCTGGTGAGCGTTACCTGTGCCAGGCCTCGGTGTGTTACAGCACCAGACCATCACTGACAGAAACGTTTACTTACGAATGTTCTTAAAACCAGTGTGTACTTCAAACGTTTCCTTTTGTTTCTCTGTGTCGTGTTTTTTCCTGTGTACGTGGTTTGCTTAGGGAGGTATATAACTAGCAAAGACTTTTTTTTTTTAAAAAAAGTATTGCACCTTTTTGTTTTTTGTTTTTACTTTTTTTCCTGTACTGTTGCTTTTTAATTTCTGTATTTAAGGAAAGGTTTGGGGTTTGTTTTTTTTTTAGCATCAGTGTAGTAGTACTCTGGGCAGGATCGGGGTGACCTTTAATCCACAGTGATAGCCAGTGTGTGCGTGCATGTGTACGCTGGGAACAAAACTTTTAAGACCTGTTGTAGCAGACCTGAAGGAACATCCCTTGACACAAAGCAGGAAGTCTTTTGGGTGGTGTGGGACTGGGAGATGAGGGAAGAGAGATGCTGGTACTCTTTCCAGAAGTGCTAGGAGCTGTCTAGCTGTTACGCTGTCCAGCAAAGTGCCGGCGTTCTGTACCAGCAGGTGCCTGCCCATTCCAGCCTTCAGTGGGAGCAGTGCTCGGGCTTTGGTACCTGGGGGGGGGGTTGGATAGGGGAGTCTCTGCCTTCAGCGTTTTCATTGAAGGAATATGAAAATGTCTAATCCGTTGAATTCCGAGTGCAAGTTGGGTGGGGAGAAGCAAAAGCAGATCCACGTGATGTTAGGGGTGTGCGTGTGTGCGTGCGTGTGCGCCTGCGTGTTGGGGGTGGGGGGAAGGGCTAGGCAGTTGTGTGGCTTTTTTAATTCGCCCTTTCTGTGTAAACCCAATGTCACAAGCAAGACTGACTGAGGGAAATGCTGCATATACACATGCCTGTAGATTTGTATGCGAAGCGTCATGCGACAAAAAGTACGAGTAGGTTTGTAGTTGTTTAGGAAACTGGGGTGTGCAGCATACTCTGGCCCCTTCTGAATATACTTTTCTATCCCTTCTCCTCCTCCATCCATCCCACTATGCACAAAGAAACAAACTGCTCTCTTCCAGCTCCTGCTAGCTAGTTCCCCTCACACGCAGGCATCTACAAAGCTTTGTTCCTGAGAGTCCTCTGCTCAAAGACCAGCCACGCTTGGACACGCAGAGCAGGTTCTTAGAAGTCCTGTGCCAGCAGTACTTCCCAGGGAAGCACCTTTGGCCCGAGTAAGCCGGCATCCATTCTGTCCCATGATTTGCTATACATGCTGGTTCATTGCTGTGTTCCACCCTCACTTCTCTCTCCCAACCTGCCCTAAGGTCCCTTTTCCTGCACTTTGGGCTAGTTGAGTTCATTGCGATACTACGGTGAAAGCTGGGTGCTAGAGCCCCTCTTGTTTACAAGACATAATGAGGGATTTGAAATATTTAAAAAGAAAAGCTAAATTGTTCTTCCATTGTAAGTTTAAAGGGAAAAAAAAAAATTAAAATGTACAAAAAAAAAAAAAAAAGACCAAAAAGTGCATATATATATATTTTAGATGAAGACTAACTCTGGGAGCATTTAACAGTGTTTTTGTTTTTATTTTAACATTTTATTTTCCTGCTTTAAATTTGCAAGCATTCTCAGGAATTCTAGGGTAGGAAGCCAGTTTTTTGAAGATGGTTCATTTAACCTTATCTTATCCTAGATAGATGGCTGTTTCTTGTTGATAAACTTTTACAAGTTCCTGAATCTTCAAAATGTTTGAAAGTTTTTACTTTAAAATAAAAATGAAAAAAAAAGAAGAAAAATTTTAAAAAATTTTTAAAAAATTTTAAAAAAATTGCAAATGTTACTGTCAAGCGAGGGATCAAGAATTTAAAGACTGTATAAATTAAGACACATTAAGAAAACTTCTCAATACAAGCAACAGAAATTCATTGTAATCTTAACCAAGTTGTGGGAGAAGAAGGGTTATCATTTACAGTGCTTTCGTTACTCACGCAGACGTGCAGTTGCATGGAAAAGAGAAACGTGTGAATGAAAATCTATCACTTTGTTCCCTCTTGATGGAAACTAAATGAAAATATTCTTCCAAGCACCTTTTTAAAAGCAAAGTGAAACTATAAACCTAATTAAAACCCAACATAGTTTAACTGAAAGAGTCCTCAGTTAGGAGGGCTAGCAGGAAATACACGATGGTGCTTCTTTAAACCACTCTCCAGTGCTAAAGAAAACCAGTGCTGACAGAACGCCCAATAATGAAGTAGTTTTATTATCCCACCTTTTTCAGTACAGAAAAAGGAGAGACTATGGGAAAACTCCAGTAAAATATTAGAAATCAGCTTTCCTGTTTTCAGCTATTTGGTCAGTTTATTCCCCGCTCGGAGATTTGCTGCTTGCTTCTTTTCACCCACCCCACCTCCCAGTCTTTCTGTTTTATTTTATACGAGGGGAAATACCTGTTAAACTCTTTCTGTTCGCCCTGTTGCTGCTGGCTGTCAGGGCTTACGGTCTTGAACTTCAGAGCTCAGTGTTGGGGTGGCCAACTTCTGTCTCCCAGCTCTAAGGGTCAGGGGCTTATTCTGCCTGAAACGTCTAGGCTCAAACCACAAAAACCGCGCTAGTGCCTTCTTACACGCACCTACACGCCCTGCAGCAGGGGAGGGGAGGGGAGGGAAGACAGGCAGAGTGAGGCAGGATAGACACTTCGTGGAAATAGATGTACCCGTTCTTAAGGAAAAAGAGCTTGCTGCATGTTGTGCAATGAGATACATAACAGTAGTTGAGAACTTTTTATTAATAATAATAATAAAAAAAACAAATCAGATGCCAAATTCCTGTCCTTTCCATATCAGTTGCCCAGTGTTTTCATGCTGCGCTGCATGTAAATCTGTATACGTGGGTGTTGGAAATAACGCATCGATAATAATGCGCTTTACAAAAAGCAGTAATCCTGTCATGGGCCAGTACAAGGAGGGCTTGTTTTTAGGGAATTTGTGATTTTATTTTACAGAGGGAATTTCTGAGTGCTTTGCCAGAAGCTGTGTTTTGTCACATCAGCAGTGTCCTAAAAGAGAGGAGATGGTACGATTTAGTTGCAAGGAGCCCAGGTACAGTCACTTGAGGTGGGTTGTGACTGACCGATGAAGTCTGGAGCTTCAGCAGTCTGCTGGGTCCAAACCTGTTGCAGTACAAGTGTCTGCTGCTCCTATCTCTAAACGTGCAGGTCTGCAAACACGAGTGACTATCTCCTCAGTGAGAGTTTCCTTAAATTGTTCAAGTGACATTAGTCTTACTATTTTCCAACTACAGCTGACGGTCCCCAAATTATATGTAGCTACTTATGATGTTGCTAGTATGGCTTAGTCATGGCACTCCTACCTGTTCAAGTGATTTCTGAGCACTGTGCTAATGAGACTCATCTTCTGGGGACAACCACTGCTTAATGGTATAAATATTCTGCTACCATTTGAGCTCATAACAGCAAAGAGTCAGCAGGAATAGATGTTAGGGATGTTAGGAGACTTTGGGGCTCTTGCAAAACTGTTCAGGGAGGGTATCGGTGGCAGCATCTTGCTTAAACATTGACAAAGAAGGTAGGGAAAAGAGGTTGGAGAAAGCACAGCTTGCAGTCGACCATGGGCATCTCTTTCCAGATAAAAATCAAACTAACATCTTCCACTGAAAAACACTTCTTACTTGCTCAGTGACAAACAAAACTCTTTTTATCATTTTGTTCTTGGTTTTGATTCCCAGGTTACACAGTTTAAACATCCACCTTCTTTACAGGTGGTTTCAACATCCTGGTTTTTGCCTATTTTTGAATCCTTCAGTACTTAATTTGTAAAAAAAAAAAATATAAAAAATTAGCAGTCTTGTAAGCAAGTATCCATTTGTTACCAGATGCTTTGCTTACCCCACCCTACAGCACGTATCAAGCTGAGAATTTCTTAATGAGCTGTATTCTTTACTCCATAAGGTGGGGTACAACTCGGAAGCCTGTGCTGAGACCTCTGATACTTCCTTGGAAAGGCAGTTTTGTACCATGTGCTTCAGAAGACTTGCCATCTTTTCCCAGGGTTTTATGCTTTTACCTGGACTCTTGCCCAGCAGTCTTGAGAGTGGGTTTTTTTGTTGGTTTGGGGTTTTTTCCCCAATCACAGGGTGTCAGGTTTTTTAAACAAGTTTTTCTTTTGGTTTGGTTTTTGTTTTTTGCTTCATGTGAAGAGGTTTGGATAATGAGCAAGAATATTAAGCCAACTGTGGTTTTCCTCTGCAATATAAACAGGATATTTTCAACAAACTGTCTGGGATAAGCACCTCAAAAGATTAAATAACAGACCTTTTTTATAAAGTTGGGGGGGATTTGTTTGTTTGTTTTGGGGTTTTTTTTTATTGCCATCAAATTTCTGAACATTTATTCCTTAGAACTCTTTCCCTATTCTTTCTTCCTAAAAATGCTGCCACATCTTCCACTGTGTCTTAGTAGTGAATCCAAACAGTACTGTAGGGATTTTTTTTGTTTGGGTTTTTTGCTTCATTCTTTATTATGTTTACTACTTGGGCTTCTAATTTTGTTTGTGCATATTGTTTTCCTGTTGATTTTGAGAGCAGTACTGTTTGTTTCTGAGATACCCCTCTTTGGCCAAGGAAATCAGGAGTGATCCTCGTGTGAATTAGTCCCACTGACCTTAAATGAGTGAGTACTGCTCGGGTAAGGGCTCTTTATGCAAGTAAACCTTGGCTGGGTCAGGGCCAGTGTAGCAGATGAGGACCTGCTGTGTTTCTAATGCAGCCAGTATCTGTGTGACATACATTCACTGTAAATTGTGCCCTTAGCATCCAGGTTTATCAAGTGGATTAAAACTCCAGGTTTGTGGTGGATGGTTAGCATCTCAGGGTACGAGTCCTGATGGAGTCAAAGGTAGTTTCTTCTCTCTAAAGAGGCAAGGTTCCCCTAGCAGAAGTGGCTGTCTTAACTGTAAATATGCATGCATGTATTTGTGGGCAGGATGGTAATGCCAAGAAAAGTTTGAAGTGAATTTAAAAAAAAGAAAATAAAATTTAAAAAAAATGCTGTTGAAGTACAACTTTGGTCCCAAGTCTGAAACAACATAATACAGAATCTGTTGGCTTGTCTAAACTTAGCACAAGATACTGTTTCAGTTCTCTAGTAATTGTCTACTATTTTGCAATGTTAGGAACTGATGCTGTTAATTAGATCGTATCAGTCATTCCTGCGGTGATCAAAATACGGACATCTAAAACCCAAACCCTCCTGCTTTTACTTCACCTCCAGTACTAGGCTTCCCTAGGCTTCCACCTGCAGCAGAAGGGTGTTAAAAGGGAGAAATATGTAAAGTTTCCCAATACAGACAGACCTGTTTTTCCCTGTGGCCCTGAATTCACTTCCAAACCTAAAAAAAACAAAGGAAAATTTATGCTGGAGCAGAGTTACTGGTTGGACTGAACAACAGGAGCCTAACTGGAGATTTTTAGCAGCCTTGCTAGTTCATGTCCCTCTCAATGTTTTTGCTGAAGTGTCCCATCACTGTAAATACCAGTGTTGCTGAGCTTTACCAAAGTTCCCCTGCAGTGGATAGTAGGAAACAGGTCCATTCTGTAGTGACTTGCCAAGCAGTTTTGTCTACAGTAGAATTCGAGGATCTGTCTACATTGCTGTTAAAACTGAGTCAAGGTCCCGTTCAAAATACAGTGCTCTATTTGTGGTGTTACGTGAGACTTGAAACTTTGTGATGTAGTAACTATAGCTTCTAATCTCAAAAGTGATCTGAGGTTTCATCTGTGCTACAAAGAGCACCCCAGCTCCTGATGGTTTGGAGCCTATTTTAAAAACTATTGTCGGGCCAAGAGAGATGTGGCTTCATCTGCAGCACGCAGCAGACTCTCCGTTTGCATCCGTGGTTTATGCGCGTGTTCCTTTTCATCAAGCTATGCAGGAAAATTTTTATCTACAAGTCTCCCAGAATCCTGTGCTATCCAAGCAAGCTTCTAGCAAATCAAGTGCCCTCTGCACAGAGCCATTTCCACCCCGTATGTGTGACAGTTGGGACTGGTGACATTCAGCAGTTGTTACAGCTCCTGTTGACTTTGTAGCGAGAAAGAGGGAGTTTTTTGACTTGACTCTGACAGCTTTTCTGTAAATGAATGCAGAGCACTCCAGAGGAAAATAAAAAGGAAGAATGCATTTTGCCAGCCAGCGTATGCTATTTTTGCAGCAAACATTCTTGACTGTGGTGGGCAGAGGGAGAGCAGAGACTGGAGAAGTCTGCGTGGATGCACGATACAAGCAGGCAGTGCCTAGCAAAAAAGATGTTTTCTTGAGCACTAAAAGCCTCCTCTTGGCTATTAGTGTTGTGTTATTGCATTCACAGACTAACTTCCTCTTGGATTTTTTAATCTGTTTGTTTTTTTTAATTGAGACAAAGTGGGAGCTTCTCCTGTTTCAGATGAAACACAACCATAAGTGAACATTTTCTTCATCATTTACTGTTGAGCAGTAAGAGCAGGTTGCACAGCTTGTTAGAATAGCTATTTTAGTGACATGGTTATGATATTGCGTGCTTTCTTTCCCCTTCCTCTCCCTGCCAGATATGGCTTACCCTTTCTATATAAGGCGCTGTGTGGGGTTTTTTGTTTTGTTTTGGGAACGTGTGGAGAAGCAAAATGAAGTGAAAATGCAAGCCAAGGTAGAACAGCCTTACTTTAAGGGGTAGCCTTACAACAGAGCTTTATAGTGAGTGTGCTGTATTCCAAAATATGTAAGCCAAAAACATAAAAAGCATTCATTTATGCAAAAAAAAAATTTAAAAAGAGGTGTTGGAAGTCTTCTTTAATATGTACCTTCTAAAGGTAGAGTAAGGTCTCACCAAGTGATACGTTATTGTGATACTTCTTGCTGGGTCAGTAGGGATGGGTTGGGGTATAAGCGCTTAACGTTTTCCTCCTTCTATGTTTTTACAAGCAGTAAGTTAAATGTGGTATTTATGAATGTGCCTTTGTGAGTATAGTGACTGTCTAACTGAGGAGACCACTCGGGCTGAAGGGGAGACAATGGTCAATTTATACTTTCCAGAGGTCAGACATTGAGATTGCAGCCCACTGGTCCCTTTTAAGAAGCAGCATCTTTGGGCTGGTCTCTACACTGCACAATACATATTCATACGTGGTAGAGATCTGGGTGGGGGGTGCGAAGGGGTGTCTTGTGATGCACAGAAGCTGTTGATAGTTTTAGGCTAGTCTGACGTTGCAGGTTAAGTTTGCATATGTATTATGTGGCTTCTCTTTATGTTTGTGTGCATGAGTGTGAGCGCGTGTGGCTTTATTTTTTGTAAGCACTGGAGAATTGAAATACAGTGATGTTTGAGACAAATTTATACATGTAGAGAAGATGTTTTGTAGCTTCTGTTTAATAGTGGGTGCAGGCACACTTTTGCCCTCTCTGTCCATGTCCTGATAAGAGAAACAGGAAATTTTTGTGGTTTTTTTTTTTTCAACCCTTCAACTTCCAGCACACTTAATGTTGCCATTTAAATGAACAGGGTATTACACAAGAAGAAAACCAGAGTTTTTGAAATGGTGAGGTAGAAGTGTTTAAAAGGAAAAAAAATTCTGAAGTAATTTTTTGTTTCTTCGAAGCTGTTTGTAGCTAAACATGGGAATCTGCAGTGTCTCCTTCCATTTGTTTTTTGTTGGGTCTTTTTTTTTCCCAATAATTCACCTCTTCATCCCACTCAAAATGTGAGGTGTACAAGATCAAGAGCTGTCGCTGTAGCCCTTCGTAATTCCCACCCTGAAAAGAAACTCTGGTGGGATCCCTCAGCTCTGTTCAGGAAGACAAAGAGAGGAGAGACTCTGCAGTTTTCTTTGCTTCGCTCTCATTCCTCTCTAATGGCCTTGAAATGTATTATTATGCAAATGTGAATTTTGATACTGAACTTAAGAAGAGGTTGTTTGTTCTTTTTTCAAAAAAAAAAAAAAAGGTCCCATATGTGGTCAGCATTGCTTCTTTATTTTGTAAGTGAATTGTAAACTATGCATTCTGCAAAGAGGGTGTAGGGGACAAAGATAGCTTTGCTAAACTGTTCAGGAGTTTCTGTGTCCATGGTACAGCCATCGTAGTTTGGGGAAGTGGAGAGGCAGTGACTTTGAAATAAAAAAGAGTTGATAAAAACCCTCTCTTTTTCAGAAGTCGGCCAGTGGGTAACGGGACAGGGATCTGGAAAACTAATGTTGACTGCAAAACAAGATGAGCTCTAAACCTTGCGCGGGGTTGTGAATTGTAGCCGTGCAGTGTTAACCCAGGGCCAGTGAGGTGAACGGGACACCGGCGTTCCTGGCCAACTATCTACCACCTCCTCTGTGCTGGCCCTTGTCAAGCTCAGGAAACACAGTGCCACAGGCACTGCCTTTTTTCAGATGTACTACTCATTTTCCATTACAGCAGTCCTTGTGCTCTTCCAGGAGAATTGGAACACAGCTGGTCCTTGATGTCTACACTTTCTTATCCCTCAAGTTTTCTTTACTGCTGTTTCTGGCACAGCTCATGCAGTGACTGCACAGCTATGGACAAGATAGTGGAGGTGAAACTTCCTTTCTAGTGCTGATCAAAGCATGACTATGAGGACTGTCTTTTCCAACATCAACAGCTACCAGTGCTTTGTTGTCTGGTGTTACTGCTCGTGACTTAGCATTAGTGTTGGCTGTGCGTGGAAATTTTAGGGAATGTAAACTGATGTGTAGACAAGGCCCTCTAATTAATAAAGAAATGGTTCTTTTTTGCTACAAGTTGGTATCTTGATAGTCATAAAAAAGGATTCACTTCCTCACATCACACATCTCCAAAACGCAGTCATTGTGAATTCTGTGTGTTCCTCGAAGCTTGCTGAGCTTCTAGGAGTTGTCTCCTCAGAAAAAATGTAGATCTCACTGCCCTCTTCATCATATTAATAGAGACCCTTTGACTTGACTTTCTCCTTTGTCCATGGTGTACCATGGTACCTGTATCATCCTTGGCATTATCTTAGATGTAATACCATAAACTGAGAGATTATCCTGCCTGTATTCAGTGTTTTCATGCAGCAGTTTTATTTTTGTTAATGTTCACAGTACTGTAATAAGTAATAGACTTGATGATCACTCTCGCATCTGTGCCTGCCTTGCAGATGTGATCTTATCAGGGTTCCACTCTGTCAGATTGCCTTTTAAAAAAAAAAAAAAAGTCTGAAGTTTAAACTGACTCACAAAATACCTCGTGGTACATTTCCCCTTCTGATGTAACTTTTTAAAACTTACCTTTTCTTCTAAACTTAATGGGCTTTTATTTCCATCTTTTATCTGCTTTCTAAAAAGATGTTAGAACCTAGTGGTTTTGAGCACAGGACCAGAAGCCTGGAACTCCTGAATTTTAACATTGGCCCTTACTCTTTCCTTGCCTCGGGCAAGTCATTTAACTACTTTGCCTTTGTTTTTTCATCTGTAAAGCAGGGGTGATAATACTACTTACCTACCTCACAGGGGTTTTGTGAGGATCAACTAGTAAATGTTTGTAAAGTGCTTTAAAGAGAAAAAGCATTGATAGAAGTATTACGAGGTTTTTACAGCAAGAGTGCTCATTCTTTTTACATTGTTAGCTTGTGTGGAGGCGGAGGGAGATGTTTGTTTGTTTGTTTATGATTAAAGCCATCACACACTCAGATTCTAAATAACAGAAGTTGATGGAGATTCAGTTACACATACTCCTCCTTGGTCTTTATGCCAGTTTCCTTCTCTTGCTCTTCCTTACCTAGTTAAGCCAGTGTTGCTACCAGTCTTATGTCTCCAGTTCTTTTAGATAAGTTTCACACTTGAAGTACTTGGAGCTTGCTGCTTTTTTCACCAGATCACCAAATTGGAATCCGTTTGTGTACTTTTCCCTGCCTTTGAAGAGCATTCTTGGTAATGTCATCCTTCAAGTGGACACATCTTTTCCTGCCATCGGGAGGGTGAGGTGGTGGTGTGTAGTTCCAGAAAGGTGACTGTAATATGAAGAACCTTGCCACTTTGTGCTGCTGCTCCAGGGATGAAGGGCAGAGTAGCTTTCTGTTTCCTCCCCTGAATTAATTTCAGTGTGTTCCCAGTCACACTGCGAATGCAGTGTCTCTTCTTGTCCACGATGTATGGAAGCCATCGCCTGCCAATAAAGCGTAGGAACAGAGGGAATGATAGTAGATGCTGCTCATGTATATGCCTTACAGCTCTCCCAAAATGTCTCTGGGAGGGTGATGGGGGAAGAAGTCTTCATTGGGTAAATCCCACAGCTGTCAGGGAACCTCTGCTACTTTCTCCCTTCTCCAATCACATGGTCGACGTTTCTTCTTTCTTGGATGTGCGTCTCAGGGATGTGCATATGAGCCCATGCCTTGTGGAATTTGGCCTTTGAAATACCAACAGTATGGTTTCTGTACCTGAAACCTTACAATCTGACAGTCCCTGGTCCTCTCTGTCCTGCATCGCTCCCCGTGGCCTTAGGAACATCTCTCCACTGTTGCCATGTGCCACCCTCTCCATCTCTGCCAGTACTCCACGTGAAGCATATCCAGTGATCCTGCAGAGAAAGCAGCTGTCCTGGTGGGCGTGCGGCGTGGATTCGCACGGTGTCTGGGCTTTCTGCCGCCCCCCTCGGCCGTGCAGGGTGGCTGATGCACAGTGCTCTCTCTTTCTCACCTAGAAAGCAGAACAGACAGCAGCGTGACTCTGCTCACGGTCATTCTGTAATGTTTGCTCTCAATTAAATGCGAAGTATTTTCCCCAAAGAACCAAAAACAAAAAACCACCCCACCTTTTAACAAAATTAACCAAATGTAATCTCTCTGGGGGCGGGAAGGGGAGGAGGAAAAGCAACGGCGGGGGAGCATTCTGATCTATTTTCATCTCCACCACTTGGCTGGAGACGCGAAATGCTGCTTTGAGTTCCACAAACATAAGGGATTATGTTTACAAAGGTAAATGCCTTCTACACGTTCAGGAAACTGGCTAACGGTGGGCATCAGATGTTTGGCGAGTTTCTCTTCATTACAAACACTTAACGGGAGAAGAGGAATGGAGAAACAAATTCATTTCATCTAGTCGTCTTGGTAGGAGAACGCTGCCCTCCTCTCTGCTGACAGAACAGAGCGAGGGGAGGCTGCGGGCCGGAACACAAGCGATGTCCAAAATGGCTGGATTAGAAAAGGCAGCTTTTCTACTTTGCACATAAATAGGTAACGGGAAGGTACAGCTCAAATCCTCTTGCCTGCAACACTGTCCCCCAGAAGCAGACGTTGTAATAATAAAGATAGTGGCTGTTGTGTGTATTGATGCTATTTTGCAAGTTACCTGTAAGTGTTTTATTTTTTTTTTTCTTATACTTGAAATGGCTTCCTTTGCTAAAGTCTCCCCCTTGCTCCGGTTCTCCCCTCCTTATCTGACGTGCAGTAAAGAAAGAGATGGGACAGAGGTGGAGAAGTAGAGGAGATGATGACACAGTGTCTTGCAGATCCAGGTGTCCTCTTCATTTCCACCCCCTGTGCTCCCACATTTTGAACTTCCCAAGGGCTTTCCATGGACACAGAAACTCGGCACTTCCGAAGGTGCTCTCGTATGGCTGGCTGCCCCCCTTCTCCTCCTTTTCTAGATTTTTATTTTACTTTTAGTATAGTGGTACTTAAAATCACTGGTTCACTTAAAGAAAAACCAACAATAAAATGTTTAAACTCTACTAATGTACAAATAAGCTGAAATGTTGCATTTTATGTGTATTTTTGCCATAGCAGGTACTGTATTTCTCATGCTGGATTTAGAAAAAAAAAAAAAGAAAAAAAAAAAGAAAAAAGAGTAAAAAAGAAAAAAAACAAACAAAAGGGTGATGTTTTATTGGAGTGTGACAAGAGTAATAAGGAATTAAGTCGTCGTCATTTCATTGAAACTGAGAGATG
>JANVCC010000068.1:7981589-8000547 GCA_025345505.1 Todiramphus chloris collaris | reverse complement strand
CTCAAACCCCCGCCTCCCCCGGCAGCGATCGCCCTCAAACCCCCGCCGCCTCCGGCAGCGATCGCCCTCAAACCCCCGCCGCCTCCCCCGGCAGCGATCGCCGCCACCGCCGCCATGGGCACCCCCGGCGCTGAGGAGGACGCCCTGTCGCGCTACCGCTCTCCGCTGGTGTCGCGGTACGCCAGCGCCGAGATGGGCTTCAACTTCAGCGAGAGGAAGAAGTTCGGCACCTGGCGCCGCCTCTGGCTCTACCTCGCCCAGGCCGAGAAGGTAACGGCGGCCCGGAGACGGCTCCGTGCCCTGCTGGGGGCCGCGGGCCGGGCCTGGAGGGGGGGATGAGGAGGAGTGTGGGGGAGCCCCGTCCCGCTGCCCTGCAGGGACCCCTCGCGGTGCCAGGGGTCGCTCTCGGAGCGGTTCGCCGCGGGAACTGCCCGTGGTGCCTTCCCGGAGCTGCCCTGGGGCGACGAGACCGAGCAGCGGCCTAGGGCGGCCCGGTGAGCGGGAGAGAAGCGACTAGAACGGCCCCGGCATCCCCTCGAGTGTCTGGGGGGGAGCGCCAGCCCGGCTTTACGCAACCCTTCGTACACCGTACTTGGTGTACCTGCGGCGCTCCAGCAAATCGCCTCTTTTGTCTCATACCCTCCCCCTTGTCCTCCAGCCTTGTGAAATCGGTTCTGGGAAAGCTTTGCTGAGCAGGGTTTTTTTGAGGGGTCGCTCTCTGAGCAAACACCGGTGTCCTTCCCTAGCGCGTGGCTGTTTGCTTTGCAGGACGCGTGACCCGTGAGCCGTTTTCTCTCGTTCAATCGGCTGGCTGTCGGGCTGTGCCAACGGGACCACCCCTCACACCCGCAGCCAGCTGTTGTTTAGATAGCCCCTATTTCTGAGTTTACTTTTAGCCATGCTGAGCAGAACAGTAACCCCAGAAACGCTTACGACATTTCTGACAGGCCAGCTGCCACAAAAAGAAACGACGGACAGCGCAAGATTGGTATTGATTCAACCAGCAGGAAGCAGTGACTGGGAGTATCCATATCGACTGCAAACTCTTGTGTTAGTGGAGTCTGTGGAGTTAGTGTTTTTAAAAAGAGTTTGAGATAAACCTTCTCACTTTAACTTCGGTTCCATTTAGGGGTATTTGTACAGCCCATCCTTTTTAGGTGAGATACAGCCCATTTCTAAGGTGCGTTAACTTAATTCCTTGTGACTGACAGGAAAACTTATATCAGATTTCTGATAGTCAAAAAGCTGTAATATATTCCTGGAAAAAAAAAAAACAAAGTCACCCGCTCTTCTGACAGGATAGCTTTGGCTCTCAGACTCAATCCTTGTCCGTTTGTTTTGTGCGGAGTCCTTCAGTTCCCATTTCCAAAGTCGTTAGGAAGTCAGTCAAGCACTAGGTCTGGCTGCTGCTGTCAGTGTGAGGGCAGAGAAGCACCTTGCTCGAGAACGAATAAGCAGTGTCATTAATATGTTTCTTCTCCATCCAAGAACCGTAACACTACAGCGGCCTCATGGACGGCGTGTTGCACCAAGAGGGATGTTTTAGAAGCTGAAGATGGAATTCCATAGCTGTGTTACACGGGAGTTGCCCTCTGAAATCCCATGTGCTCGTTGTCACAGTTGAGACGCTGGAGAGAGCAGGCTGCAAATCCCACCTAGCGTAGAGAGCGTCGATACCAAGAACACACACTTGAGGAGCTTTGCATGTTCAAAGCATGATGATTGAAACCCCATCATATCATCACTTCTTCTTCAGTTCAAGAACAAAAGGCTTTGCGTGACCTGCCCAATGGGAGAAAACATGCTGCTGAAAGAACCAGTGTGAGGCTTCTAGGTTTCCATGCCCAAGGCATGGACTTGGGGTTCCCCTGTCTCTTGACCCTTGCTTTCTCTCCTATGGCCACCATAGAGTTCTGTTTCCTGAAAGCAGAGACAGATCTTCAGTTTCTCGAGCGCCCTTTTTGTAGTGGGAAAAGGGAGACTGCTATTTTTATCCATCTCCTCATTCCAGAGTCTTCAGATGTCAGCTCTGGACCAAAAGAGGGGGAGTCAGCTCCTTTCAGCACCTGTTAACTCTGTCAGTGATCAGTTATAGATACAAGCAGTTTCCTCAGGTTCCTTATTGAAGATGTCATTTTGGGCACATTATATTAGAAAATTGATAAACGATGGGTAATATTATTCCAGTACTTACCCTCACTTCCAAGACATATATATATTCCTTCTCCAATCACCCTTCCTGAAAATACATAATATTTCTTTATGGATACCTTAAAATATAAGTAATGAATGAACTATGGGCAATACTTAACTCTTGTTTTGTAGTAAATCTGAATATTATGAAGATCTACCCATAGGTTTTCTGAAAGTTGCAGGGGAGTAGTAAAAGAGGGGACATGCAGTTCAGTGATGAAGGTGTAGATAAAATTTGTAGATACTGGGCCGGGTAAATGGTTTCAATATTTATCCTACTTACGGAATCAGTTTTCAAGTAGTCCACTTGCAGTGTGTGAAATAAGAACTGAAAAGTTATTTCAGTGGAAACTGGACTAGACAGGAAATCTTTACAGCTGGATTTTTGTTCTTACAGCAGGCAGTACCAGGAATGTGGGAGAGGAGCCTCTGCAAAGGAGGAGAGAGCTCCTTAAACTAACCTTTTCCCAACTGGCAGTTGTTAAAGTCTGGGTCAAGAGTTGAAGCATGTGAGTTTATTCCCATCCCAAAACTCTGTAGTTTTGTCTCTTTTTTTTTAGCATAAATCCCTTTGTATTGCGATACTTCCATTAACACCCCATTCTCTTTTTTTGTTGTTGTTTAGGTCTTAAGCTCTTGACCTAAACTTTATGTTATTTTAAAGTCAAATACAAATTTCATGCAGGTCTTCTTGTAGCTTTGACATCCTGAGGCATCAAACTAATGAAACATTTTGCATATGTGAAATCTTAATTGTTTTCTCTAAGAGCCTATAGTAGCCCTCAATCTTTTCCTTTGTTTTTTTTTTTGGTTTTAGGTTTTTTTTTTTGGTCTGATTTAAGTGTCATTATTTTTCTGTCATATGTTCTTTATTAGACGAGCAGCCCAATGTTCTCACTGTTGTCAGGAGTTGTTCCATGTTATCTGCCTGCCCTGCTGTGCCCTGTAGGAGCAGGGATGAATGAACAGCCACAGTGGCACATGGATGTATTGGAACAGCTTTGGAAGAACGACACCTTAAGTGCAGAGAGTGCATCACTGACCTGTGGTGCTTTGGAGGAAGCCCTGTGTTCTCACTCAGGTAGTTTTCCTCCTTAGTTTTCTTTGGTAGACAGATTCGAAGGAAACCTGGTTACTGTCTTCTTGAGGTACTGTCAATATCAGAAGAGATTTTTGTGGGTGCATGAGAACAGCATTTGCCTCGCATGTATTCCTATGACAAGTAGTCCCTTTCCATGGGGATTATTTCTTTCTCCTCTGTGGCTGTCAGTGCCTGCATACTGTGGTCAGCCTTTCCCAGCAGATGATGGATGTGTGGACCAAGGCATGAGATTTTAATCTTGGCACAAGAGAGTATTGCCTGCTGAGCTGCCTGTGTGGTTTCAGCTGAGTGGGTCCAGGTGCTTTTCCTCACTTATCTGGACACATATGGTTGTGTGCACACTCACAGCATCATTTTTTAAGTTGTGTGAGTGTAACTGCCTGATCAGGACCTTGAAGACACGTCTGCCTCACACGCTGTCTTCTCTGGTTCCAGATTCCACATCAATGAAGCTCTTTTTTTCAGTCAGTTTGATTTGGAACAGAACCAGCTTTTTAAATACTTTGTATTCTTGAAGCTTTTTGGATGGTGACTTGTAATTACAAATGCACAAGGCAATAACATTTTAATTTGGGAAGGGCCGTAATGCCAAGTTCATTGCGAGACTTTTAAACTCTCAGTATCATGAAAAGACATTTTTCTCAGCTGAGCTAGCTTATGCAAATACAAAGCTGTACAGAAGTTACACCAATGTGTAACTCTGTGGTCTGATAGCTTGCTCTGGTTTTAAGTCAGCTTGCTGAAAAGGTTTAGCAGATAGTTTTGAACATGAACTACGAGCATTTAGATCAATTCACTGATTTCCCAAGTTTCTAGATTCAGACTGAGATGAAGTATTTTAGGACTTTTGGAAAGGTACAAATATATATGCACCTTTCCCTATGTTCAAAGATCACTGTTTACACTTGTGTAGACCTAGTTGTGGTCCAAAGAGAGCTATCTTGTCACGTGATATCTGGATTGCACCCACTCAAAGGGCCAATTTCATTAAAAGGAGTTAAAACTGTGCTGGTTTTATGTCATTTTTCCCTACATGACTAATATTTTGTAGTTACCACAGGGATGTTACATGGTTGAGGGAAGTATGAAGTCCAAAAGCAACGTCTCAGTATGAACACTGTCACATCTTAGTGGAAGAGGTTGGACCACCCTAGAATGAAAGCATTTGCTGTTACAGCTCTTGATTACGTGGAATTGCCGTGCTTCCATGAGACATCATATGGGAGTAAATCGTCTAAAGAGCCTCTGTCTCAATTTGGGTTGTCTGTTAAGGACAAAAATAAATAGAAAGCTATTTTCCCCTTGCAGTCACTTGGGCTTCCTATCACAGATGAGCAGATAAAGGAGATGGAAGCAAATCTGGACAACATTGACTTCAGGATGGCAGCAGAGGAAGAGAAGAAGCTGCGTCACGATGTGATGGCCCACGTTCACACCTTTGCCCACTGCTGTCCAAAAGCTGCAGCCATCATTCACCTTGGAGCAACTTCCTGTTACGTAGGGGATAATACGGTAATGCTTTCACTGTCCTGCCTGCAGAGCTGGGTGAGAGAAACAAAGCTGGGGTTGCTTACTTGACAGCTCTTTATAAGCTTTTCTTTGTAAAATAACATTAAATAGATCTCCCCCCTTTAACTTGGCTACCCTAGGAAGACCAGCTCCGCTTTTGCCTTCTTTTGATGCAAAGCAAGATCTGTTTGGAAACTGTCTGTTCCCTAAGTGATGATTGCACATGAAATATTCAAGGATAAGAGATCACGAGTTGCAGACACAGGCAGAAATGTGTGCCAGCAGGATGAGAGTTCACTGACTTTCAATACAAAACCACATTTTGATATGCACAGCCCATGAGCTTCCAGCTGCTGCTTGGAACCCCTGTATTGAACCAGGCTCAATAAGGCTTTTCAGTAGCCAAGAGGAAGGACAGGTGTGTTAAGTGAAAAATGAAGTAAGATCATTCTACAGAACTGTAAAATATTTGTGAGAAACCTGTCTAAAGCTGAGTGCAAACTAAAACCTAATTTCTCAGTGTATGTTGCTGTTCCCCCATGTCCAAGTCATTGCAACTTCACATCCACTTTTGTCATATGAGAAGCTGCTGCGTGATTATTTTTACACTGCTCCTTTGTAAGCCTGTTTGGCTTTTAGATAATACCAGCTTCCCAAGTGACACTTGCACCTGCCTGTACCTCGGTCTCAGAAGGAGTAAAGGTGACTGCTGCCTGATCTGCCCACTTACTTTGCTGCTGTCTATAGCCTACAGTGCCTGCATTTCCCTTTGGGATGAATGATTTAGTCTGTCATTCCATGGGCATCACGAGTACCTCAAAGTAATCCTTCAATACTCAGCTGGGGAAGATGGGTCTTCTACTGCCCAGTATGGCTTTCTGTGGATAGTATAGAAGGAACAATGACAGATCCAGTATTTTTGTCATAAGCAAGTTCACTCATACAAGAAGGAAAGCACAGCTTTCACTTTAAGAAGAGACTTGAGCTGACAAAGCATATTTTAATCATATCTGTCCTCATATTATGTCCAGTCCTTCAGACATGGCCCAAACTTCCTGTCTTTGCTTCTTTCAGGATCTGATTGTCCTCCGTGATGGGTTTAACCTGCTGCTACCCAAGGTGAGAAGATGGTTATGCACCATGCCTTAGAAGTGGGCAGTGCTGGTGTCCTGTGAATAGCTCATGTCTGTCCTGGAGTTTCCTAAGCCTTACTGGGCAGCTAGGAGGAGCTGTCTATTTGGGTTGTTCTCAAGAAAGTGAACAGTTACCTTCCCTATCTTTCTCAGTTCTTCCCCCAAAGCTTCTTTGGTCACTGTGGGAATTCTAAGCAACTCCTTCTTTCTGTGACACAGGTGCTAGTTTCAGAAAACAACTGTATTGCTTTCAGGGTCAGCATAGGCATCCCCTTAACTATATTCCTAGGTGTGTGTCAGCATTCAAGACACTATATAATACAATTTTCCATGCTCAAATGTAGGAGTGTAGTGCAGTTTTATCAATCTGACCTGAAAGTCTTGGCACCCAGTTTGCCCTGGGCTGTACATGTGTCAGTTCTACCCAAATTTCTGGCCAATTCCAGGACTAAAGAAAACACCTAGGCATAAACTAACTGCAGGATTGGGTCAGACACGAGGATTAGACTAGTTTGAGATGAAGGTTGGACATTAAGAAGAGTGTTCTCCACCAGAAGGGTTGTCAGGCATTGGCACAGGCTGCCCAGGTTGAGTGGTTGGGTCACCATCCCTGGTGGTGTTTAAAAGTGGTGCTTAGGAATGTGGCTTAGCAGTGGATGTGTAGAGTAGAGTTAATGCTTGGATTCCATGATCTTGAAGGTCTTTTCCAACCTAGATGATTCTATGAAGTCCAACAACTTATATCATCTCTTGCTTGAGGTTTTATAGCAAGCAAAAATTGAAATGAAAAAATGAAACACCCTATTCTGCAATTAGAGGGGGCTATTCAAGGACTGCACAGTTGCTTCCCTACCTTTTTTTCTCACAATGTTGTGCTTAAGCATGCCAGCTTCTGCTGTGGGTTGTGTTTTTTCTCTCATTCTGCCTCTCCCTGCATCCACCAGCTCGCAAGGGTGATCAGCCGGCTGGCCGACTTTGCTGAGAAGTATGCTGACATGCCTACTTTGGGCTTCACTCACTACCAGTAAGTAGCTTTCATCATCTGTGCTTCAGTTAAAATGACCTGCTGCTGCTTTCTTTCACCCTCCTCCTTCCCATCTCTGACCAGTAGCAGTTGGGTACTGGAGAGCATCATCAAGATGGTGGTGGTTCAGAACAGGAGTATGTGCCTAACTCCAGCCTTGGCTTAGGGGATCGAGCTGTTGCTTTGTCTAGCTGTCAGCAGTTGTTTTAACACAGCTTCATAAAGAACCACTTCCTGGCAACCATAGATATGTATATTCTGGGCTGTTCCAAAAAGCACGACTGGGAATTGCAGTAATCCTGTTCAACAGGATGATACTGCTTTCTGTCTCTTAGGAAAGTTGTACTTCTTGTTCATCACTTCTGACACTGACTGCTTTTAGGCTAGAATAGAACAGAATATTTTTAGGCAGACTACTGAGTAAAAGGGTGAGATCTGGATAGGTCTGTTATTGGGGTAGGTTAATCTGCCCCTTCATGAACACAGTTTGCTTTCAGAGGCATTAAACTACAACTTGAGGGAAGCCTGGATCTTCTACCCCAGTGACATGGAGAGTCAGAGGCAGGGAAAATAAGCAGAGGTCATGTCAAACTCAGTGTCTGGCACTCTAAAATTTCTCCCAAAGGAGAGTGAGAGCATCAGGTCAGGTCTCTGATTAATTGTCTTCCTGTATATGCCATGTCATTTTGATCATCTCTAGTCCTAGGTCCCTCTTCAGCTACACCTTTTGAGAGTATTCTCTGGGCTCAGTTTTATCTTGGCTTTTGGAAAGAGTACAAAGGAATATTCAGGAAGCGTATGCAAGGCAAAGTCGTAAAAACTCAGGTGAAGGCAGCATTGATACTTCTGCCTTTTCTGCATTCTTTGTCACCAGGGCCTCTGCTCCATTTAGGAACAGGTCCATGTTTCCCCCAGCCTTCCCTTTTCCTGCTTACATCCTTACAGAGGCCTTTCTTACTGCCTTTCACATCCCACACCAAATTCGTCCAAGTGGGTTTTGGCTTCCCTAGCCCCATCCCTGCAGTGCTGGATAGTTTCTATTCCTTCTGGATCACCCCTCCCTGCTTCCACACCTTGCATGCTTTCTTTTTATGCCTGAGCTTAATCAGGAGGACCTTGTTCATGCACATGTGCTTTCCTGAAATTGTATCGAGGCTGTCTGTGGATAATTTGGAAGGCTCTGTGTAATGTCCCCATTTTCTCCTCTAAGCATCTGCAGTGGGACAGTCTGCTTGAAGCTTGCACGTACTTATTTCAAGATCTAACAGTGTTGGCTAATAGTGTTTTCAAGGAGTTCTTACGGTGCTGACTAATTAATAGTGTTGTTAATTACTGCCTGGTAGCCCAGTGGGTGAGGAACGCACTTCTATAAAGAAAAGGGAACTGTCCCTTAGAGGAGGCATTTAAAAATCACAGTGTGTACACAGATGTTTCTGCACTGGAAAATTCACACCAGTTCTGTCACCTAGCCAGGGTGCCCTCATGCCCAGGGCGAGCAGAATCAGGGTGGGTGGGAGAGACTCACCCCCCAGTCCTCCCCACCCCCTTGGCTTCTCTGCCCCGCGGGCAGAGCCCTGGGCACCGTGCGGCAGGGGGCGCCCGTTACCTGCGCTGCCCGAGGCCTCTGGAGCAACAGCCACCGTTTTCTTTCGATGTAATCTCATCTAATTCCCAAAAAGAGTGGCCATCTCTTCAGTGCCATTTACTGCTGGGATATATATGCATCTTCCTGCGTTAAGCAGATGGGGGGTTTCTGCTCAGAGGGGTCAGAGACCAACCTGCAAAGAGGTCTCAACAGGAGGCACAGTGGCAGTGTGGTCCCGCTGGAGATGCGCACGTTGTCGATGAGTCTTGCTCTGTTCTTGGTTGTTTTCAGACCTGCACAGCTCACCACTGTGGGGAAACGCTGCTGCTTGTGGATTCAGGACTTGTGCATGGACCTGCAGAACCTGGAGAGGGCTCGCGATGACCTGCGCTTCCGGGGTGTGAAAGGCACCACTGGCACTCAGGCCAGCTTCTTGCAGCTCTTCGAGGGAGACCACAGTAAAGTAAGCCTGGTGGCCCAGGGCACACACTTACGGTCTTCACAGTTTTCTCCTCTGCAGTGCTGTTCTGTTGGGGGGAACATGGAGATGGGGGCATCAAATTCCCAAGGGTGCTGCAGTCCCTCTGGGGCTCACTGGCAAGGCCTTGTGTGAAAGTGAGCAGAATTTGGGGGAGGGGGCGTGTGTCCCAGGGAGTATAGTGTTTGTTGACAGTAAACTGAGAAAATCAACAGATCCTCTTTGCTGTTGATGACCTTCTTGAGTTGTTGCATTCTGAGCTCTGTTTGTTTTGTTTTTTTAATTCTCCCTGAGGTTGAAGAGCTGGACAGATTAGTGACTGCAAAGGCAGGATTTAAGAGGTATGTGACAAGCGTGCTCAGTCACCTGTATGTGGTGTTAATAGCGTGTGTCCGTGTTGGCCCAGATTCCCCCAGCTGCCAAACTGACATCTGTGCTGCTGTTGACTTACCTCCCTTTGCCATCTTCCATTCCCAGTTGCAGCATCCCACAAAAACCTCACCTCCTAAATGAGCCACTTCTGTTTGTCTCTCTGGCAAAGCACAGCTGTCTGTTTTACCTCTTTTCTCTCTCCCATCTGCATGCTGCCCAAAATTGACAGCCTGAATCCAAAGTTGTTCTCATCAGGGCAGAATGGCAACCCTCCACTTTAAAAGCCATGTCACTCCTTGCTCACATTCTTGCAGTACTCAACTTCTGTGCTTATTTCTAGGGCTTATATGGTCACAGGGCAGACCTATAGTCGAAAGGTGGATATTGAAGTCCTGTCTGTGCTGGCCAGTCTTGGGGCATCTATACACAAGGTGAGCGTCCTGTTTGTATACCTTGGGAAGAAGGGGAAACATTTTAGATGTTGAAGAAAAGGTGCTTGTAGTGCAGAACACTGTTCTCAAGAAACATTGATTGGTGCTTCTTGTTCTGCTGTTCTCTTTGTGATCACATAAACTCACTGCTGGGTACAAGCCTCCTAATCAGACCTCAAAAATCTTAAGACCAGTGGCAAAGCAAGTTTACAGAGCAGAGTCTAAAGTGGGTTAACAAATCCCACACCAGATGATTAGTCTAATCATGCTAAATTGGTCCAGTTAGAGTAAATGTCTTTCCTGGTCGTGTACAAGTTTTGAAATGTCACCATTTGGTCCTAGTTAATTACTTCTCTGATGATGGTGTTATTCTCCCTGTCCTTGTGGATTCTTCCCATTGATTCATTCCTCTCTCATTGATTTATTGTTCCCTCCCACCCCTGCTTGGGTTAAAGTGATCTGTGGTATTTTCCTTCCGTTTAGTTTTGTAGGCTGTTTCAGTGAGCACACATGATCTGTGTCTGCAGATCACTCTGTAATTTTGTTATGCATTTTCACTCTTCCCTCCTGCTCTCGCTTCCATTCCCTGCAAACTTTTGCCCTTCTTCAAGTCCTGTTCTATTCTAACACAGTGGACATTTTTGGTTTTTCTTCATGCTTTCTTAACTGGGGTTTTTAGGCTGGGAAGTTTGATTGCAGTGTCATCTGAAATTTTTCACTGTCCCCAATCTACACCTTGGACACAGATGCAAACAGTTCCCCAAGAACACTAGCAGGAATATCTATTAGTTTGGTTCTGTTTGTTAATGTCTTGGGCTTTTTTTCCTAGATTTGTACTGACATTCGTCTTCTGGCCAACCTGAAGGAGATAGAGGAGCCTTTTGAGAAAGACCAGATTGGTAAGGGATGGGAGGCATTTCTTGGACCAGTGTATGTATTTCTTTTGTGTTGATGCAGCCTTTTAAGCAAACTTAGAAATGTCACGGAGAGGAGTTGCACTAAATTAACTGAGGTTTGTCATCGTTAGTATTTTGGGTCCTTGTTAAAGGATTGGGCGAAAATGCACTTTACCCAAAGGTTTCTGAATATTAAATAACTAAAATCAGATTTGTATTTCTGCACTTCCTGGGCTTGTGGAGAGAGAAGCAGCTGTCACATTTCCCCCACAGAGGAAGACTTGTTGTCCTTGAATAGTTGCATAGGATTGAAACGACAAATTCTTAGTCATATTTGAGTGATTCTACGTTCTGGTTGGTTTTGATATCCATCCACCAGAGCAGTGGGCAGCAGTCTAAGCACCTGACTTTGAAGGACAATGTTATTGGGCAGATGGGGTCTTGAACACTGCTAAAGTTGCCACGGGTAACCCAGAAAGATGGTGCTAAATACTGCATTAAAAACTGAGTCTGTCTGTTCTTTTTAAGTGGTGGTGCTTTTTCTGTTTTGCAGAATTGCAAAATGTCTTCCTACTTTTTTTTTTTTTCTCCCCACATTTGGACGTTTCTAATCTGAATGATTTTCTTTATTCCATTTTGTCCTTAGAAAATCACCTTGTTTTGAGGCATTAGTCAAAACTGTGATTGCTGACACACGTTTAACCTTCATCTCTTCTTCCTGAGAATGCTCTACCTCTGTGACCTGTTTCCATCACTCTTCTTTCCCAGGTTCCAGTGCTATGCCTTACAAGAGGAATCCAATGCGTTCGGAACGCTGCTGCAGCTTGGCTCGACACCTGATGACTCTGGTGCTGGATCCCCTCCAGACAGCCTCTGTGCAGTGGTTTGAGAGGACGTTGGATGACAGCGCCAACAGGTTTGTTTAGGTTGTGCAACGCAGCAATTTCAGAAAGCCTTGCCTAGGAAGATGTATTTAGAAAACACTATTTTTAAACTAAAACCACATTTACCACCTTGATGAAACACAGTCTCAGTAGAATCTAGAGACTACAAACTGGTTTCCTCTCTTAAGATGAGATGAAAACTGTTGGGGTTTTTTAACGTCAAGATCTTCTGCAAAGTAAACTAGCAGAGAGTACAGGAGCCATGGTAATAAATAGGTCTTGTAGTCTTCCTGTTTCAACAGCATGCTACAGCAGTTCTTACATTTCTCATATTTATCTCCCTATTTAGAATGTGGTTTTTTAACCCTGCTCCTCATCACTTCTTTAAGAGTAATTCAAGATTTTAGCTCTAATCCCTTAAGCCTCCAAATTAAAGAAGCTTATTTTCATCTCTTTGTAAAGTGTTGTTCTTTACAAGAAGTAGCTCAGATCCTAAAGAAAGAGCACAAACAGATTTTTTTGGTTTTTAAGTAATGTTTCATGAAAACCTGTGCAGGTCTTTTGGATATTGCTCAGCAAACTTTACTTTGTATTCTGATTCTTCATTGTGATTATTTTGAGATGAGCAAAAGTTATCTCTTAATTATTTTCAAGTAAATTATAGCAATTAAATTCAATGCTCAGATCTTCCAGTTAGTACTAAATTTGCATAAAGCCCATATTTCCCTTTGATATATTTTCTTTTCAAGGTAATCTTCTGTTGCTGAATTTGATCTCCCAGAATCTTAGAAATCTTTACATTTTTAAGATATGGGGCTTGTGGAACAACGAACAGCAGCACTTCTGGCTATAGACTAGTGTTTGGATTGTTGATGAGAATATTATTTTTTAAATGCCTCCACAAACGTAATGTCTGCATAAAATGTCATGAAAGCATAGAAGATTATTGTCCAAAAGGACCTCACTTTACAGCTGGTAGTCTTGCTAAGAACCTGCTGCATAGGCAGCAGAAAGCAGTGTAAATTTAAGAAATCTGATGCTGGTTGATATGGTATGTTTATTTCCCAATAGCTACCAAGTACTGAGAGATGTAGCGACACGTTTCAGATTTTATTTCACTTTATCTAATAGAAAGGGTCATTTGTCCTCTTCATAATCCAATTTAAAAATGCTGTGCCTTGGATTTTTCTTGTCAAAGCTCTGGTGTTTGAGACGAGAGCAACCCAGAGCAAATGCAATCAACCCACAAAATAGCAAAGTCCTTTTCAAGACAGTGGGATAGAATTGGAGGCCTTAGATGTAGCCCGAGGTTCAAGTACTAGTGCATTTTAAGAGATCACTGCTTAGAATGGGCCAGGCACTGCTGTCACAGACAGATGATGCTGTAAGTGCTGTACTGTGATACAGAGCCTTTTGCCCGAAACTCATCAGTCTCTGCTACTTTTCTCCTTTCCCTCCTTTCCTTTTTGTCTCTTTTTTTTTTTTTTGTTGGGAGTCTCCTTTGTGATTAGGAACTGGTCTGTCTGTCTGAGGAAACCCCCACCAAATGCACGGATCACTTTGGAAGTTCACCACTGAGCACAGCCAGACACAGCATGAGCATGCAGCATGTCTTACTCTCGGAGAGCAGGATCAGTAGACAGGGCAACATAAAATACATAGGGGTAGATACTCATGTGTTTGCTAGCTCTGTAAATTTCTGCCCTCCTTCCTAGCTGCATAACCATTTAATTATCCTGGAGCTTTCGATGTGTTCTTTCACCTTTTCTCTTCCTCTCTCCCAGACTCCCTACTAACAAAGAAAAGCAACAACCCAAACCCCCTCCCTTCTCCCCAGCTTGAGAGCTACTGCTGCAAGATGTTCTTTATCTTTCCTGTTCGTGATCTTTAAGCAACAAAAAGCACCTCTAAGGAAAACAGTCCTAGCTTGAGGGACTCAGTAATGCTATTTACAGAATTATTTGCAGAAACTAAAGAGCTGGATCTGGGGTAGGCTGAAACATGGCCTTTATTGCTAACTGGGGCCCTGGGTATGTGTGTTTCATAGGCGCGTGTGTCTGGCTGAGGCTTTCCTCACAGCTGACATCATTCTGAGTACACTGCAGAATATCTCCGAGGGACTTGTGGTATATCCAAAGGTAAAGCAGGAGATAATGTGTGCAGTGATGCAACCTTGAAAATACTGCAGCTATTGCAAGGTGTATAAAAATCCTCCCACTCAAAGGGTTACATTTTTATCTGTTAGTTCAAACAGTTTCTCAGTTTTGCTCTCCATTCTCACTGTATTGTCACTCTTTGCAGGTCAGGCATCAGAGGGTACTTTTTGAAACCAAAAGGTAGTAAACTAAAAATTCCTCAAACAGGCTATTTTCCCCTGAAGTACATGACAGATCCCTAGAACTTACCACCAAAAGATACTGTAAAGGCAGATCTTGTACAGTCCTGTAACTTACCTACAGGTTAAAAAAAAAAAAAACACCTTTGTACACCTTTTCCACAGTAATGTCCTTTACAAGATACATATTCTAAGTATTATCAGCTTCAGTACCTGGATTTCCATCGGTAAGTTCAAAAAGAGAAACTATCTTGGGATCATTGTCCAGTTCCTGGAGATTCAAAGGGAGAGGAAAACTTCACCAGGAGTCGCAGTTGTATTCAGAATTGCTATAATGCTGTTTCTTTTTTTTCCTGTTTTGTTTTGTTTAAGGTGATTGAGAGGAGGATCCGTCAGGAGCTGCCATTCATGGCCACAGAGAATATAATTATGGCAATGGTGAAAGCAGGGGGCAATCGCCAGGTACAAATGCAAACACACCTTTGTTCACTGCCTGGCATTTCACTCCTGAGAAACCAAAGTACCTGGGCTCCTGTCCTGACCATCTCACCTTTCTTTGTTCTCCAACTACTCCCCCAGAGTTATTAATATTACACTAGTGCTGCAAAGCCAGACTCTTTGGAGATCAGTATTTGCTGTTGGGAACACTGTGTGTTTGAGCTGTGCTGGCTGGCTGTGCTGAGAAGAGGGAGACCTATTTTTATATTAGATACTAGTAGGCGTTTTCCTTTTGTAAATGTTTGAAGGAACTTGGAACATGGGGCCAGGCTTCTTTAAATGGAACGTGTTGGCAGTTGGCTACCTTATAAATTTAAGGAATGAATCAGTGCTGTTAAAGAAAAAGCAAGTAAGACTGTTGTGAACCATTCATTCATGTGTCACTCTTCTCTAATTCAGTACAGTGCTTTTTATCATTAATTATGTTTATCATCCCTCGTTCAGTTTTCAGTATTCAAGCAAATTGAAATTATTTTTCCTTAGTAAATCTAGACACAATTAGATTATATTTCCTTATCATTTAATTTCACAGTTTAGTTTAACATTGTTAATCAAATTTACATGTTAATAAACCATCTTATTTTCAGTAACCTTTAGATAGTAATTTCTCCTTCTATGATTATTTCCATATCAGGGACAGAAGCTAAACTTGCAAGATAGTAATAGCAGAAGGGTTTGCTAGAAGCTTTCAGGAGGATGTGTGCTTCTAGTTCTCTGAAACACTTTTAACAACTCACCCGTGGTGAAAAGAAAAAGACAGCAAATATCATTTGGGGTTTTTTTTGTTGTTTTTTTTTACCCCCATGTGTCCCTGATGTTTGTCACTGGATCAGGCAGCAAGCTTCCTAACTGAACTTATTAAGGGCCACATTCTGTAGTAGGTTTTGTTATCTTTTCAGCTGGTTCTCTTTCTAAAGTATCACATAGTCACCTAAACAGTCCACTCTATTTTGATTAGTTTGAAGAATTAATTCCATTTGTGTTTGTAACTGGCCTACCTTCCTTCTGGTCCTGTTTAATTACAAATCTATAGAGTGTAGTACGCTCGTAAAATCTTTTCTTATTCACATTAGTATGTTCTGTGTTAATGTGCTGGGAACTTCAGAACAGCACATTTTCTATGCTTTCCAAGCTCACAGCATAGAAACTCGCTTCCTTTCCTCACCACTGAACAGCTCCTTCCCCTAAACATGTATCACCTGAGGCAGGCCACTGCTGGAGCAAGATGGCCTTTGGGTGGAGTTGTTTCCGCCATCCAAGAAGAACAGGAGATCTTTTTTCTCCTAACTGAAGACAGATCAAGGATAATACATGTGAGAAAAAGATTCTTACATGTCTGTCAACACAACCACATGGCTACATTTTAGGACCAGCAGGGCAGCATCTGGTATTGCAGGTGGTCCCTGACTACAGTTGTGTTCCCTTGTTTTCATGGATTGATTCCCCAGGAAATCAAGGGGTTAGGAAGTGTTGCAGAAGAAATGTTACAAGGATTTTGCCAGTCTTAGTGTCATGTGAGGGTTGTTTGGGAGAGAATGACTATCTTAAGGCCCTCAAGTTTGTAAGAGGTTTTTCTTCCCTTCAGTCTGTCCTTATGTAAGCCATGGTTTACAGTCTCATTGCTCCTTAAATTAGATTCTTTTCCCTTTTCCAAATCTGTAGGGATATTACACTGTTATGCTTCCAAGATGTTCCATACAGGGGATGACTAATGGTGAATAAGGAAGTTGATACACTATTTTGGGAACGGCTACTATAGTCTGTCTTTGGAAAATTCACACAAGTAGGGAATAGAGCAACTGAACACCAAAAATTCTATAATGACTCCTAAGAGGACTGAGGGAGTTAGAAAGTGTAAAAGGATTCCAGTGTTACAAGTTTGTGGTATAACTGAAGAAGAACGTGTGTGTCATTCAGACTGTTTTAGCCTCAAAGGGCAGATGTGGAAGGATGAAGAAAATCTTGTTTTCTTATAGAGGTATTTGAGAGACTGCAGTCCAAGCTGTGTCTCATTTGTTTGCTGTCCAGTGCAGCATGCGTTGATGTTTCACCTTTCCACACAAGTCAGTGGGATGGACATCCGCTGTCAGTAGCAATGGAGTAACTTCTTCCTTTTCCCCTGCTCCTACAGGACTGCCATGAGAAGATCCGTGTTCTCTCCCAGCAAGCAGCCGCTGTTGTGAAGCAGGAAGGAGGTGATAATGACTTCATCGACCGTGTCCGTGCTGATCCTTACTTCAGCCCTATCCATAAACAACTGGAAAGTCTGTTGGATCCCTCCTCCTTCACTGGCCGTGCTCCTCAGCAGGTGAAGTAGTGGAAAGAGCCTACGGGTGTTACAGGTTGTGATGCAGTGTGTTCCTTAATCCTGAATCCTCTTGTGCACCAGAGAGTGTACCTGTTATGTACCTCTGCCCAGACTGCTAAGGTAGACACGTTTCTCTCTTAAAAGTTTTCCTTATCTTCTTTATCTTTCTTTGTGGGCTTCACGTTTTTGACCCTGGCTGCTAAATGTCTTTGTGAAACAGAGACCCCAGTGAGACAAACAGGTCTGAATAAGGAGGAGAAGGGAAACCTTTCTTTTGCTCATTTTCTTTTTCCTGTCTCTCCTGAACAGGTGGCAAAGTTCCTGAAGGAGGAGGTTCGACCAGTGCTGATTCCATACCAAAGCAAGATGGGAGGGAAGATTGAGCTGGCACTTTAGGTGTATCCTGCAAAGGTGTGTGGGTACAGGAAGATAATAAAAGCCTTATAGAACCAGGTCTGTTTACTGCATCATGTTGTTTCAGTTCTCTGCAGTACATTTGACCCCCCAGAGCTTACAGCCACCTTGATTCCAGATGGGCTTCTCATTCTTTGTCTGCTCTTTAATCAAGCTTCCATCTATTGTGTGCTGAGTCACTGAGAAATGCTTGATTGTGACAAGGTAACTCTATCACAGTACCTTTCATTGGCCCCTTCTAGAGCACTGACAGTTATAGAGCAATGCCAGGTGCTGCCTGAAATCAATGTATGACTTGTTTAAGAAGAAGGGCAAGTGCTCACTTCCATTTCCATCTTACTCACCTGCTCTTAAGCTTTCTCCACAGGCGTCTCAAAAGATGATAAAAGTCTTTCAGAGGACTGTGATCTGGGGAGCACATAGGCCAAACATTAGGAATAATGAAAGGGAAAGTCCATGGAACTTCTTGACTCATCAAACTGGTGGTCCTTCAGTGCTCCCTTGCTGGTTTAATACTGTACCTGTGGCTCTGTAGCTTCTGAAAACTGTTCTTACAGGTGTGGGTTGGGAACCAGTCGTTGTGATTGACTTTTCCAGGTCCTGTGATGTAGGTACTTTGTGCTGAATAGCGTGTGGGCTCCGCCATGTGAAAGTCACTCTCAATAGCAAGTGAGTTTTGTCTGATAAGGAAAGAAAAAAAGATCGTGGAATTCATTTCTCCGGATGCCAGAGAAAGTCAAGAGCTTTGGTCTCATTTCTGACCCTGAACGTTCCAAGTGTAATGTTTGTGCTTTACTGAACATTCAGTACTGGATGAAACTCTTCTCCTTTTGACTTAAACTGGAATGAATCCCTTACCTCTTCCGGTGTTGCTACAGTACAGCCCATTTCTCCTGCTCGAGTGCAGTAGAAAGCTCCCTCTTCCCTCTTACTTATTCAGACTCTCAGAGGTGACATGATCAGAATTACGTGGTTCTTTTTTCAAGTGTGATTGCTGGAGAGAATTAAGAAAAGCAAAACTAACTGAAAGAGGCTACCTGCTCTCCTTGAGGCCATCGTTGTTTAAAGAGGATTTCGGAATAAGGATATGTTGTAACCAGTAGGAAGTAGGAAGCTTCTCACTGTGCTCTCCCCTCACCTAGATTGTTCTGGCTTTACCTTGACTCTAGACTATGGCATTCAAAATGTCTCAAACATTTGGGAGTTTTATGGTGTTTAAAACATTCTGTCTGTTTGTGCCATTAACATTTAATTATCCGTCTGTTTGAAAAGGATAACTTTAATTGAACACTGGTGCTTTTCAAACTATTACTCAAACAGATAGCCAAGAAAGAAAACAAATAGACATGGAAGTCCTCTTTTCTTGGTCCTCTTTCCTCCTTTGTGAGATTAAAAAGAACCAACCCCATGCAGGTACGAGGAACAGCTAATGTATGAACCTTTTCCCATCATCTGGAAATAAATCTTTGTGCTGGCAGACCTGTTTTCCTGGAAAGGTTAAAAAGAGTAACAACGACGCAGGGAAAACATCACCCTCCTAAAAACCTGTAGCATGGTAAACAAATCCTTCTGGAGGCTTCTACTCTTCAGTAGAGTTTGGGTTGGGACCTCACTTTCCTTTTGTCCTCTGGAGTTGGCAGAGGCACGGGCCAGAGATGTAGCTCCCCATTCTCCTTGGTTGTTGGAATAGATTACCAAGAAGTACTTGAGAAGAAGTCCAGATCCCGGTTCCGGTTCATTCTGCTGTGTATCCCAGTAGCCTGCGTCCAGATCCCAGTTCGGGTTCATTCTGGTAC
>JANVCC010000068.1:7858457-7981579 GCA_025345505.1 Todiramphus chloris collaris | reverse complement strand
GCATCCCAGTAGCCTGCGTCCAGATCCCAGTTCGGGTTCATTCTGGTGCCTATCCCAGTAGCCTGTGTCCAGACCCCGGTGCCCCCGAGGCCGCAGACGCGCCCCGGTCCCGGCCCCGGCCCCGCCGCCTCCAGCCCCCATCGCGCCTCGCGCCGCCACCCGCACGCCGCGCGTGCGCCGCGCCGCCCTCCCGAGCAGCGCGTGCGGCCGCCGGGCCGGGCTCGAGCTCGGGTGCCCGCTCTGTGGGGACAGCGCGGCGGGCGGGCTGGGGGGAGGCGGCGGGGACACCGACGCCGCTGAGGAGAGCGGGTGAGTGCGGGTGGCGCTGCCGCCGCCGGCCTGGGGCTGACGGGTCGAGGGGACGGGAGGCTGCGGGGTGTGCGGGGGGGTCCTGCGGGCAGGCAGGCTCGCCGGGCCGCCCCTCGCCCTCCGGGGCTGTCAGCGCTGCTCGCCCCCAGTAATGGCTGCGCACCGCCCCTGAGGCGTCCCGCACACACCTCGGCCCCGGTATCCAGCCCCTCCCGGGCACGGGGAGGAAATAAAGCCGCTGGGGGCTGTGTTTGGGGCAGGGGCGGGGGTTGCGTGGCCGCGCCTCGGCTGCCGGGCCCCTTCCCGGGCCGGGGCGGTGGGAGAAGGGATGAGGGAGGGGCGGCACCCCCGCCTCCCCGGCCCCTGGGCGGGCTCCCGCTCACCTGCTGCGCTGACGCAGGGTCTGGGCTCGGGCGGGTGACTCACGCCGTGCACAGCTCCGTGGTGAGGCCCCCCTGGGCTGCGTGGGGCACACGGCTCCCCGCTGACCCCCGGGCTTCCCCTGGTGATGCACAATCAAGGGAGCGAAGAGCCGCTGGGAAAGGGATTTAAACCCCTCTGCAGCCAGGGGCCTCCAGGACAGAGCTGGTAAGGGTGCGCCGGGGAAATGTTCTTCCTTGTGTCTGCTTTTATTCCGAATTTTTGGAGTGATGTCAGGTACTTTCCTTCTGAACAGGTAGATTTCGGTGTTAGTGTTTGGGTTTTTTTCATGTGGTGTCGTAGCTTCCTGCTTCAGGGCGTCTCGTCCTCGCTCTGCGTGGCTTGCTGTGGTGTTCGAGGGTGGGAATAAAGTAGTAAAAGTGCTCTGAGGAAATGGAGGACTCTTTGGTGCTAACAGGTGGGAAAGAGAATCAGTCTCGCTGGAAATAACAGCAGTAGATGTGCAGTAGTGAGAGGCTGGGTCTGAAAATCACTCAAGAAAGAACTACTGGCAGGAGCGGGGCACTGCTGTGCTTTTCCAGAGGTGTTGATCAGAACGTAGTTGCTTGCTGGATAATCTGAATTCCGGAGTAGTTTTCCAGCTGCTACAGAGGCTGAAGGGGTGCACTGGAAAGCAACAGTCTCTGGAATTCAGATCTATTTCACTATGTATTTCCAGATCCGTGCACTCTGCCTGTGGCTTTCCCTGTACAGAAACAAAGCTTGGATTCCTACCCTGGAGAATTCACGAAGTAAAAGGGAAGGGAGGGTGCAAGAAGAGGCATGACATGTAATCAAAGCAGTCAGGCTGGGGACTGGTGGTGTCATATTAAATAAAGAAGTAGCATAACTTTATATTAACAGATTAAAATCACAAGTGCTGCCTCTCTTAATTCCTGTTCTGCTGCTGTGTCTTGCTAATCTCGGGGCGATGTCATTCATAGCAATGCTTCCTCAAAAGCAGGATGAAGGGAATCCATGAGGGGCAGCAGAGAGGAGAGGTGTGATTCTGGAGGGAGTGCTCTGCTCAGGGGATGATCAGAGTTAACATCAGCTAATGAGGTGAGGGAAGTGCTGCGCATTTGCTCGGGACTGAAAGGATTCTTCAGCTTTGGGGTCTCTGCTGATGTGATTTAGGTTTTTCTTCTCTGCTGTGCTTTTAAGGTGTTGCTTGCTTTCCCGGAAGATGGCATCTTTTGCAAATGTCAGTGTTCTAAAGGACCTCAATTAGCACAGAATCATAGAATGGCTCAGGCTGGAAGGGACCTTAGAGATCATCTAATCCAATCTCCCTGCCATGGGCAGGGATGCCTCTCAGCTAGACCAGGATGCTCAAGGCCTGATCCAACCTGGGCTTGAACACCACCAGGGAGGGGGCATCCACAACCCCTCTGGGCAATTCCAGAGTCTCACCACCTTCGTACTGAAGAGCTTTTTCCTAAGATCCAATCTAACCCTCTTTTCCCTCAGTTTAAAGCCATTTCCCCTCATCCTGCTGCTGGACACTCCTGTGAGGAGTACCTCTCCAGCCTTCCTGTAGAATCCCTTCAGGTACTGGAAGGCAGTTATGAAGTCTGCCTGGAGTCTTCTCTTCTCCAGGCTGAACAATCCCAGCTCCCTCAGCCTACCCTCATAGCAGAGGTGCTCCAGACCCTGGATCATCTTTGTGGCCTCCTCTGGACTCGTTCCAACAGATCTATGTCCTTCTTACAGTGGGAGCACCAGAACTGGCTGCAACATTTGAGGTGGGGGTCTCACAAGAGCAGAGTAAAGGGAGAGAATCACCTCTCTTGATCTGCTGGCCACGCTCCTCTTGGTGCATCCTAGGAGACAGCTGGCCTTCTGAGCAGCATGAGCACACTACCAGCTCACGTGGAGCTTCTCGTCAATCCACACCCCAAAGTCCTCCTCTTCAGGGCTACTCTCAGCCCGTGGCTATCTTAAAAGACAGGCAATAATCAGAATATATTTAGCTTTTAAAAATCAGCATCTCTTACCTGAGGTGTCATGGTAACAGCAGAGGTGATTGGCTAGCAGATCTGTCTGAAATCAGCCGCCAACCTCAGTCCCATTCTTAGTAAATTGGTTTGTTTGTTGCAAGATTGCTTGCAGCTTTTGGTACTTGGGATGCTTCAACAAAGGAATCGGCGAGTTCTCTCTTCTCAAGTGATGCTGAAGTTGAGATCGTAACTGCTTTGGAGACAATTGGGATGATGTCAGTCTTCCTGACTGTTAATTGCAAACTTTTTACCAAAACATAAGGAGGAAAGAAAACCTAAGAAAAATAAATTCTAAGCAATATCGCAACTCTGTCTTCAGTGATGAAGGTAATGCACGGGATATTTTGGTGTATGTGGTCCTACAGCTCTTCCAGCTAACTCAGGGGTGATCCTAGTTGCTGATCTGGATCACTCTGGTGATCACAGATCCTATCCTAGCTCAAATGGATAGGATCTTGAGATTTTGCAGTTACCAAATAAGATGGACAAATAGCTGCAGTGTACGTCATGAGTGCAGCATGGCAAATGTCTCTCAAGAGCTGCAGAGGTGTTGGCACTTCAAGTTTGTATCCTCAGCAGCACCGAGACTTGTTTAAACTTCTTTCTATGCCACCTCTCATCTCACAGTCAAGATTTTAAGTACATAATGTTTACACAGGTTAAGCATCTGGGAGTGTTGAGGAAGATCTCACTCCTGTTACTGTTGACACCAGGTAAGGAAGAGGAGGATGCTGTCCTGCCACACGTTATGTGTCTGAGGAAGTCTCAGCTGTTTTAAAACTGGAGTGCAACGAGTTATATTGGTAACAGAGCAATTCTGTTTCTGGCTTGAGGAAAAAAACCAAACCAAAACAACCCCCGCAAACTAGAAGAAATGAAAACTTCTTGTTTTCATTCAATATATAATGAAAACACTTTTTTTTGTGAAGTAGGAGGAAAGGAGATAGCATGTTGGTATTAGTATGACTGCAAGAACTGTGGTCAGTGCCCAGTCAGGGCAGTGTTTCTTGTGTGGGAAGTGCCTGATAATGAGATGACAGAAAATGTGCAGAACCTGACAGCCCTTTTTTTCTGGAGATGGAATCTTCTTGATCCCCAGAAACAGGAAAGATCAAGGGTTTTGTTACAAATGGTAATGACCATCCTATATGTTGCCCTTTTCTTTTCCTTTTTTCTTTTTTCTGAGTTATCTGTGCCTATAAATTTCTTCAGGAGCAAGATCTAAGTAGTCTAACGTGACGTACGACATAAGAGATTGGTAAACAGTCCTCGGAGGTGTTACAAGCCTCTTCAGAAACTTGAGTTTTGGAAAGACAGAGCCCTGAAGGAGAAAGTTCTCTAGTGCTGCGGGATACACTTTCCTTAAAAACCCATTTTCTGGAGGCAAATGAAGTGAGACCTACTTAGAGTCCTGCTCAGTGAATCCGACAGGTTTTTGCTAATACTAGAGCAAATGGTAATACAACAGAAGCACGGGGGAATGACCTGTATCTAGCCTTTTTTGCACTTCACCCAGAGAAGGGCAAACTCTGACAGCTCAAACTGCACATCTGCCAGATGTCATATCAAGGAAGAGCCATTCTTCAGGCTTTTGTTCCTTTGTCACTGTGATCAACAGGACAAGACCAGCTTGAGAATGAAGCTGTCACTGGTGTGAGCTTACAGGACTGGCTCGGGAGGTGATGGAGAGAGCCTTGGATGGCGTCATTTGTCACTGCTCAGGGTAGGAGCAGCAAATAAAGGACTTTGTAATACCCGTCTTTGAACGTCAGTAGTGTCTTTCAACCTTCCTTTCTTTGGTATAACCCTTCATCTCTTAATAGAAATGTTTTCTTTCAAAGTTATGTGTAACAGATGAAACTGGACAGTTGCCATTGCCTTCCACAGATGTCTTACAAATAGTTTGCAGACTTGAAGAAGTTAATGGACCGAAAGGCAAAAAAGCAGTTCTGGAGTGAGTTCCTGCAGAGTTCTGCAGAAATGCCCTAGTCCTGCACCTTCTGTTTATTGTTCAGAAATTGCCTGTAGGGGCAGAGGTGTTTGGGGCCCCCTCGGACACTAATCAGAAACCTTTGGGTTGTATTTGCGTCGTGGTGTTTAACGTGGAATCGCCTGTACCCTGAGCCTTGAAGATTGGGACAACTGCAGACTTGCCTTTTGGCACACACGGGTTTTCTTCCCTCCGTGTTGGAAGCACGGAGAATTCTGCTGTGCAGTAAGAGTGGACACATTGCCAGTTTCTGCCCTGGCCTTTTTTTTTCCATCCTTATACAATGCAAATGAAAAAAAAAAAAAACCCTAATGACTGTTGTTGCAGTGCTCAATCTATTGTAATCCTCCCGTGTAGATGGGAGGAGCATTCTGTATTCCAGTCACATACCCTCTCACCACTCAGTGGGAACACAGCGAGAGAGGAAACTTCTCCGTCCCTGATCCCAAGGGTCTTGGAGAACAAGAGGTGCTCCGTAGCAGTGCGGTTCACGCCTAGCAGGCAGCAAGTGCCTGCTAGGTAAGGATAGACTCCCTCTGCTTTCTAGGACTAGGTGTGATAGCCTGTGTTAGCAAGACAGAATCTGCAGAGCCCTAAGCACCTTTGTTTCTGATATGTTCTCTTTTTTTTCATGGGCCACATGAGGGAAGCCTTTGTTATCTCCAGGTTTTAGAAGTAAGGGCTTCCGCCTTTTCAAGCTGTGTCCTGGGTAAAGGATCAGCTGTCTGCTCTGGAGCCAGATAAATAAAAGGCAGTTCTGCTCTGAAAAGAAAATACATGTTGATATGTGAGAGATCTGCATTCTAAAGTGTCCTGTAGGGTTTTTTTTTTTAGAGGCAAGCTTGGCACGTTGAACTAAAGTCAGGAAGTCCATCTGTGGTCTCTCTGTCCAATGAGTAAGTGGTAGGAAGCAGGATTCTGCTTTTTCACATGCTTATTTTCAAAATGGAGATGAAATGGATGCAAAAGTGAAAGTTACTCGTTCTGTTCCTTTTGTATAAACTGAAAATGGCAGTTACTACTGCACCTTAGGCTCTGCTGGAGTGCTCTCTGTCATTGCAGCAGGCAGCCTTGCTGGACACTGATCAGTGCAGGGAGCAGTTCTGTTACGTGGACGTACATTTGAATTACATTTCCAGTGTGGCCAGGAGCCTACAAGGTGCTCTACGCCAGCAAACACAGAGTTCCAGTTTACTTTTTGTTGTCTCTTTTCTGTGACATTCTAATAGCGCCGTGGGGCACCCGGGAGGAGGAACTCTGCCTCACCACGCTCCTGCAGTAAGTGTGTGATCCCAGTTGGTGACTGGGCAGCACTGGAATACTGAGTGATGCCTCTGCAGCTATCCCATCCAGCCTTTGGTCGGGTGTGTGGCTGTGCTTCGTTCACTCAGGAACTTGCTCGTGCAGCTGGAGGTTTCTTCTGACTGTGCGCGTGCAAGGCAAATATTGACTCGTGGGACTGGTGCGGTTTGCAGCTCCGGGTTATGCCTTTGCCTGACCCCAGGGAGAAACTTACGGGGGAAGGGAAGGTGAAGGGCTTCCTGGTGAAAGCTCCCCTTGTAGACTTCACTGGGCAAGTTAGGGTTTTAATGAGGAAAGCCAAGCTTTCTGGGGGTGGGAGGACAGAAAGGAACTGCCTGATTCAGTGCCAGGTCTGATTGTTCTCCGATTGGAGCGAGTCGGTCTAATTGTTAAATTGGATGCGATCTACGTGGGTCCTTGTTCTGGTCCTTCTGCTGATGTTCACTGACAGCTCCTGCGTAGCTGTAACGTTTTCAGCATACAAAACCATGCTCTGTGAAATGCTCATCTTCTGCACAGCCTGTCTGCTAGAGGTGCATTTTTTTTTTGATGGGTTCTTTTGGTGTTTTCATTGCTAAAATCAGCAGGGCAAGAAAAACTCCTGGGAAGGAGTTTCTGCTTTCCTACTGAAAGGCTGCAGGCAGTGTCATTTCTTGCCTAGCGTATCCAGATGTTAGCCTAGCAGGCTTAAGTGGAGCTCACGTGGCAAAAGAGGCCAAGCCGGTAAGACGTCAGCAGCAGGAGATTATTACCTGGTGTTTGCAAGCAGCCAGGTGATTGAAATCTCTCCTGGTGCAGCTGTGTAGAAGAGCAAGTGCATCCAGAAGAGGCTTGATACTGCCAAGTGGAAGTCAGCTTGCAGGAATCCTTTGCAAACCTCAATTTCTAAAGGACATCTACACTGTAAAAGAAATTTAACTGGCTGTAAACCTGTGTGGTGTGTATTTGCCACTCTGGCAAAGGTGGCATAGCTGGAGCGCTTCAAATATCCATACCCGACTGCGTGCTTCCCTTGCAGCCTTCTTCTTCAGGCACACAAGCCATCAGTATATCTGTCTTCTAAGCAGGCTGCAATCAGTGGTGTTGTGACTTGTTTTAGAGTCTGAACTCAAAAAGCAATACAGAAAATAACAGGCACCGTTTGCATTGGAACAAAAGCTGGGTTTCTTTCCGAGTGTGAAGGCTCCTGTTGTGTGGCCAAAACTGCTTTGTATCAGAAACTTAAATTGCCTTTAAACGTGGGGAATACTTCTGAATGCATGGCTGAAAACTGGGTCTAGAGTTCTGAGGAGTTGCCATTAACATCTGTGGGACCTGGCTGGTGTAGGCCCTGGCACTGCCTCGTGGAGTCACCTGTGTCTGGGCAGTCCCCAGCTCGCCTCCTTGGGCCACAGCAGGAACCTTCTCGTGACATGATTCACACTCCCCACCCTGCCCTGCCGCACGCCCAGTGCCAGCAGCACCCTGAGCCTCACGCTCTCCCTGGGCCGAGTCCCAGATGGGTGCTTGCAGGAAGGTTTCTATAGGAACCAGGGGCAGGAAAAACCTGCCCACCAAGTTCAGTGCTCTAATGGCAGGGAGGAGAGAGCAGGCAGGAGAGTGATCTCCAGCGAGGCGGAGGTCAGCGTGCGATGACGTGGGCAAGGGAAGGTGTTCCCCTCTGCTACACCTATCCTGGGACCAGGAGGGACTTTTGGCCTCAGCACTCTCCTGCCCTGTGGTTCCTTCCCTCGTTGTGGGGTCTTTCCTCATCTATGTGCCCAGCACACTGGGCCAGCTCTTCCCTGGCAGGTTTTTCAGCAGCGATTGTGCGTATGAGGAAGGTTAACAGCAGCCTAGGGGGGATCCCTACTCACCTGCTTGGAGCCCTGAGCATGGATGTAGAGCACAGGTAAGGAGAAGCACGGAAGAAGTACCACGTGGCCGAAACGGTAATTGCATTCCTAATGAAAGTAATTGGGAACAGGGTTAATTAGGCTGAGAGAAAGCAGGGAGAAGGACGTGCTGCAGGCTCAGGAACGGAGTGACTGTGCTCGCAGAGCAGTGACAAGCCTGAAAAAAGCATCAAAACACATTGGTGTATTTTGTGATGTTGTACTGTCAGCAGGTCTGCCCGGTTGGCGTGCGTGGTGTATGCATTCCCATGCAAAATGGGTGTGCAGGTGCTTGTTATGTTGTGCTTTTGATGTCTTCAGCTGCTGAGGGAAGAGTTGGTGCTAAGAGAATAAGCAAGGCTAGAGCGATGGGAAGACTAGAAAAACGTTTGCAGAACTCATGGGTAAGCGACTGGCCACTGTGTGGGCAATGTTCCTGCTCAGAAAGAAAAGCTGAACTTTTTCTTGTTTCTTTGTTGTGGTTTTTTTTAATCTTTTTGCCTTGAGAGTTTGTGTCAGAAGATCAGAGTGTCTGCTCATCCGTGCCAGCCTTTCTCATGCAGAGAACTGTTTAAATCTGGGAGGAGAAGCCTTATCATTTGTGTTCTCAGACACAGATGCTTTTAGTGCTTTTGCCATGTTTTACAGCTGCTTATCTTGGAGTGCTGCAGCAAGCTGCTCCCAGGCTGCAGGTGCTCGCTGACGTGCAAAGGCAATTTAACCTTGTACTGTGGAGCTCTGTAAAGAACCTGAACAGGGCCTGCTGGATGAATCCCCGAGGTTCCTTCTTTTAGTGCTTTGCAGTCATAATTAACTTTACTGGAAAAGGGAAGCTGGAAAACCCATCTCAGACGTGCAAATGTTAGTTTCTCCCAGGTTCTTTCCCAAGTAAGTGCAAGTGACTGATGCATCCCAGCGCTGGCTTTGTCTGCAAGCTTTTTCCATTTCCCCCCAGGGACCTGCATCCCGCAGCGTTAATACGCTTTGCTCTTGTAATGCTGCCCCTAAAATATCCTTCAGGCTTATTGCATCCACCGCTGCCCTTTTCACCGTTCCAGGCCCTTCTCGTATTCAGGGAAGGATGATGTATGGTGTATTTTCATAATTAAATAAGAACAGGCTGCCCAGGGAGGTGGTTGAGTCACCATCCCTGGAGGTATTTAAAAGACATGTAGATACGGTGCTGAGGGACCTAAATTGGTGCTGGACTTACGTTGGATTTATTGTCAGACTGAATAATCTTGGAGATACTTGCCAGCCTAAATGATTCCGTGAAACATGGGACTCGCTGGAAAAGCTGAAGAAAGTTGGTGTGATTTCTGACATCTTTTCAATCAGCGATGCTGTTACTGTCACAAGGAATTTGGGAGTTTGGTGTGCTCTTTCTAGATGATGGGTAGGTATGAAACCAAGAGGAAATTCCAGGCTCTGGAATTTAATTTTCCTGTGGGGAAGTTGTGTGTGATGTCTGTCCCCCATCATGTCCTTAAATACTAATTGAAATCTCTCACCACCATTTTTTTTTTTTCCCTTTTTATAACAGGACAGTGACCTCTTACTTTTGAGAACAGCATTTCCAGCCCTGCTGACAGCCTCTGCTACTCAGCCTTACCTAGCACAATGTCAGGTAAGCAGACAAAACTGGATGCAATACCTTCTAGCTTGGTTGCTTGTTCTTTCTTCAGCTGCCACTTAGCAAAAGAGAGTTATTGGTTCCAAAAGCCACTCTTTACATTAGCATGCTCTCTGGTCACTTCTGGGGGGGAAAGACCACCCCATTCTTTGTGACCCAGATGCCTTTTCACTCAGAGTGAACTCAGTTCCTCCTTTTACCCTGTGCTGAAGCCTGCAGAAGCTGCTTCAGCCATTGAAGACAGAGGAAGAAGGAGGTTGAAATGTAGTCAACCTTCCTCATTTTTCATAAGATTTGCTCAGTTCTGTTTTCCTCCCAAGCCTTGCTGCAAAGTAGGTGGCTTGCTTATGACCTGAGAGGTTTTTGCTGTAAAATGCTAGCCCTAGGGCAGGCAGAAGGCTGAAGAAATGCTGGAGTTCAACTGTGAGCTGCTGAGGTATAAGCTTTACTAAAACTTGATCCCCTGCAGCACATCCCTCAGAGTGGCCTACTCTCCCACCCTACTTTTGTGTACATCTCCCTTCCCAGTCAGGCTGGTTATTTCAGGGCACATAACACTGAGGGGGACCATACTTCAAAGCCAGGGGAACCTTTTTGCCACTGGTGTGCACAGCAGGCATCCTGGGACATGCTTTTCTGCTTCCATTACAAAACCTGCCATCCGCTGTCGCTACAAAGAAATCTGGTCAGTGGGACACTACCCGAGACTGGGAAGGTGCTTATCTTGAAAACAAAAGACCATGATTTCAGTTGTGCTCTCATTGCTGCAGCTCTTCGTGCATATTCTGACAGCACAAGTGTCCCAGCCCTTCTGCAGCAAAAGCAGCATCTTGCTGAGGGCTCTGATTTCCCCCTTTGGTGCTTGGGTGACAAGAGTTTCAAGAGCCTCTGGAGTGCTGGTGCTCAGGTAGTGACTCTGCAGGCTGGGTTTACTTCTCCAGAATAATTTGGGTTTTTGAATGGTTCCTCTATCTTGGCACTGATCGCTCAGCTTTTCCAAGCAGAAGAAAGGTCACATGATGCTGTGGAACTATTTCTCTTCCCTAAAGGTCCCTTTGTTACAGGGAACTCTGTTTGGCCTTTCTGTGTCTTTTGCTTGATAATAAGGGACAAACCCATCTGAAATTACTTGCTTCCTTGGTGAAGTGGGAACTGTCTCCAAGTCTAGAGTGGCAGTAGTGACAAACTGCTGAGAGTCCTTCTCTTGCTGGAACTGTCTGTATCAAGCATGAATCTTCCAAGGGAGTCTTTCCAGGTTCTCACTGCTGTATTTTGATCTCTTTCTGTTTAGGCCATCACACTCCCTCTGCCGGGGGTCCCTTCTCAGCTCTCACTCCAAGCATCTGGCCTCAGGAGATCCTGGCAAAATACACACAGGTACAGTATGGGGCAGGGAGAGAGTGTTTTCTGGCTCTGCACAGAAGGGATCCTGCTGATTTCTGATGGTCTCTGAAAGCCACAGGGAAAAGGAAGGAGAGATGCACTTTTCCTCCAGTGGTTTGGTTGGGGACGCTTCTTTGCTACTTAAACCTACACGTGTTTTGTGGCTCATCCTGGCTCTTGCAAGAGGATTTTGCAGAGCGTAAAGAAACTTGTGTGAATTATTGCCCTGCTGTTTTGCAACTCTTGCTCCACTGTGAAAATGTTGACACCCTGAGCTGAGTCTCTGTCACCATCAAGCTACTCTTGATGGCTTTTTGTGCATGGCAGGAAATGCTAGCCTCAGGACTCGTCACCAGGTGGGCAGAGCTGGAAGGAAGGAAGGAAGCAGCCATGGAATTTCGTAACTTACCCGCAGTGTTTGCTGAAAGCAGTTGAGCCCGGTGAAGCAGATGCAAGTTTACTGTAGGGTTATGCTAGAAGCACAGTTCTTGCTTACTGCCTAGATGGGAATGCTTCTGAGACCCTGCAGGACAGGCAAGTGGGCTTGCAGGAGAAGGGAGGTATCTGTAGGCTTCCACTCCCTAAAAAAGCCCAGTTGTAACCTCCAGTCTGTATCCCCCAATGCCAATCATAAGCACAGATGAGGAAAGTTGAGATTTGGGTCACAGATCTTAATTTCCTTTGGTATATCATTTGGGCTTACTTCACAGATTCAAATCCCAGTTTTGCCTGCCGTCCTTCAGAGAAAATCTGAAAGCATCAGGCAGGAGATGGAGCAATGCTGGGAGCTGATTTTTGCATTGTGTGAGCAGAGGGAACCAGAAGGCTGCTGTGTATTAGAGATGCAGGCAGTAGAGACCACTTTAGCTGGTGTTTGTGGATTCACAAGTCCAAGAGGAGGGTTGTGTGCCCCTCCAGGTAGGAAGTTCTGATCTTGATACAATTATATGCTCAAGCCCTGCTGGAAAAAAGAATTGCTGGAAAAATCTGTGCAGGTTTGAGGCCAGGGCTTCACAACTTCCAAGGAGAAGTCAAAATGGGAGTGGCATGCAGCACCTCCCCATCTGGGAATTGTGGTGTGAGGCACTGAAGATAAAAGGGTAAGGAACCTAGTTGCTCTGAGGGCTCAGGGCAGACAGTGGTGGGATGGGGCAGTGTCCACATGTCTCCGTTCAGTGCTAACCTGGTGAAAGTGTCTGTTCTCCTTCCTCATGTCTCCCAGAAGGAAGAATCCATCGAGCAGCCAGAGTTCCACTATGATGAATTTGGTTTCCGAGTTGATAAGGAAGGTAAAGCCAGTCCCACCCCTCCTTCTCCCATTGTGTCCTGTGTCCAGCCCTTCCTGTGCTTCTGAGTACGGCAGAGTGATTTTGCAACCACTCTGTGCTGGGTCTTGTGTACCTGTCATCATCTTTCTGTATCCTGCTGTTGCCTTAGGTGTGCTGGAGCATGTGCAGGATTAGATGTGCAGGAACCTGGAGCATAGGCTATGCAGCAGAGTCATTTCCATCCCCTTATGCTTGTGCCATGGCTAAGAGAGGAAAGCATTAGCAGCTGCATGCTGGAGAAGGGCAGCTTTCCCAGTTTGCAGTGGAGTTTCTGTCATGTTCAGCAGCACTGTAAGCACTGACAGCAGGCACAGTGGCACGTGCTGCCTGTTGAAGAATCCACAGACAAGGAGAGTGGGAGCAATATGTCTTCTAGCCATCCCAGCAGCGTGGCAGATTGCAGGGGATGAACCCACATCCTAGTTTTTCTGTTCGACAGAAAGGCAGGTGACCAAACAGGAGGAGGTGTGAAGAACTATTGCAGCTGGGCATTGAACTACAGCTGGCTGCCTTGCAAAGAGGAAGGAAAGGGGTGGGAAAATTAGAATTGCTTTATGTGTCCTGAGAGGATGTTTCCATGGCTCGGGCTGTATAGTGCAAGGGCAGTGCTTGTGTGTGCTGAGGCACCTTGAGTCATAAAGGATCCTCTTTGAAGCAGTGACCTGGAGATGAGGACAGGACACAGCCATTGTCTTCAGCCAGGACGTTTGATAGACTGGTGTGTTATGAAATCAACAGAAAGATTTGGACTGCATTGCTGGGATGTGTTACGTGCATGAAGGACAGAGTGCCTTACGTCAAACTTGTGCTAAAGTATCAATTTTAGAAAGCCAGCCTCAGGTTAAGGTGCTCTCTCATTGTGAATCTGCAGTTGTCCTTATTAAAGCTTTTCTGGTGATTAAATATCCCCGAAGTTGACATTTTGCACCTCGTTGCTTGCATGAGCACGTAGCTTCTGCTTGCCACCTCTGAGGCTTGCTATGCCTTTGTCAGCCTGATTTACAGATCCTTACAAAACCCAGCAGGATGACTGCTGCCAGAGTCTTGTTTAATTCCAGCCACACTCTGCTCTAAATCGTGAGTAAGTAGAGACTAGAATCCTTCTGACAGCTTCTTAGTTTGCTAGGCCCGAGTGCTTTTTGCTTATGACCATAACATTTGCTGCATGGAGAAGGCGGTTAGAAACCACGCTTTGCCTTTCCATGCTCTGGCTAGAAGATGGGAATGTTTTTAATGTGCTTTCTTCAGATGGCCTTCCCACTCCTCATCCTGCCCTACGTTTGTTCCCTCTCTCACTTGTCGCCATTTCATTCTCTTCCCTTTGCAGATGGTGCTGAGCCAAACTCTAGCAAGCTCCTGGGGGTCCCGCTGACGGAGGAGCCGCAGCAGAGGCTCAAGTGGCAAGCTCATCTGGAATTCACACACAACCACGACGTGGGTGACCTCACCTGGGACAAAATCGAGGTGACGCTGCCGCATTCAGACAAGCTGCGCTCCCTGGTGCTAGCCGGCATCCCACACAGCATGAGGCCGCAGGTGAGAGACAGGAGTGAGACTGCTTTCTGTTGGTTGAGAGCGTGCCAGACTAGGGCTTTCTGTGGCTGTTTGTGTGACTCTTCCTGTCTGTGTTCATCCTGTCCCCCCAGCTGTGGATGCGCCTGTCGGGGGCCTTGCAGAAGAAGAGGAATTCAGAGATGTCGTACCGGGATATCGTGAAGAACAGCTCTAACGATGAAACCATTGCTGCCAAGCAGGTAGGGGATACTGCCTGGAGCTGAGCGGGCAAAAGGGCAAGGTTGGCTGCGTGAGGAGGAAGGGGTGTCTGCCTGACACCTGCAGCAAGGATAGCTGAGAGGGCATGTGTTGAATCCGGACAAAGCTTAATGTTGTTGGGCGTATTTCCCCTTTGTTTTGGTGGAACAGCCGCTGCAGGTCCCCTCCTCCTAGGAGAGCTGGGAAGGGGTTAGACCCGTGTTACCTGCAGGCTAGAAAACAGTGCTGCAGTTGCACCTTGGCAAACATCCTGATACTCGTTGAGGGGAGTGGAGGGTGAAAGGCTGACAGATGCACCTCTGTTGAGGTAGTGACAGCTGCTTCCAAGGACTTCGTTCACTCAAATACAAAGTCTCTGAACACCATAAGACTTGTAGGATGTTGTCCCTCTTCCTCTGACTTCTTCAGTGGGAGGAGGCAAAGGCTGTGGCCAAAGAAAGTGAGCTCTATACATGCTCACTCCTCACTATGAAGGTTCATAGTGGCTGGAAGGAGGAACAGTGCTGCCAAAGGGGCATCTGCCAGCTGTTCACCTCCAAGTCCCCTGTCACAGATGTGGCCAGGTTGTTGGTTTCTTGCTAGGATAGGTTTGTTTTCAAGCCTTGCTTGAAATGCAAACAGATGAAATTCCCTGTCAGTATGCCTGCTGTTCTCAGTGGTGAAGCTAGGAGTTGAGTTAAGGCAAGTGTTTCTTGGGAGACACAAGGTCACTGTCTGCACTGGCATTTTCCCACGTGTCAGTGAAGGCTGTTAAACCACCCCCAGATGCTTGCACAGGGCCATCTTTGGTGCCTGAGGACTTATGCATGAGTCTGGGGAAGCAGAGCTCCCTGAGGCAAGAGGTCACGGGGAAGTGCAGAGAGCAGAAGGCAATTGTTCAGGTGCTGCTCGCTGACCCTGTCCTTCCATACTTTTGGTGTCTCGCAGATTGAAAAGGATTTGCTCCGCACGATGCCCAGCAACGCCTGCTTCTCCAACATGAACAGTATCGGGGTGCCACGCTTACGCAGGATACTACGGGGACTTGCCTGGCTCTACCCAGAGATTGGATATTGCCAAGGCACTGGCATGGTAACCTGCTTTCACAGTGTCTCATGGTAGGGATTGTTATGCTGGGGCAAGTGATTTGAGGCAGTGCTGCCAGACACTATGGCCTCTAGATGAGCTGAAGGGAAATTCCTTCCACGTGGAACATTTTTCCTAGGGAAAGGAGAGCAGAGTAGCACCAAAGATGTCAAAGGATTCAGTCCATCTGCTGGGAAGAGGCATTACACTGAGGAGAAATCAATTCAGTGGGAGAATGCAGGAGAGCTGCTGCAGAGGAAGGAAAATGTTGGTCACCTAGATATTGGTCCATCACTCCATGTGAGGAAGTGGGGAAAGATCTCTGCTCCTCTTAGGACATGCAGTTCTTCTTCCCTCAAAATCCTAGGTGGCTGCCTCTCTGCTGCTGTTCTTGGAGGAAGAAGATGCCTTCTGGATGATGTGTGCTATCATCGAGGAACTAGTTCCTGCCTCCTACTTCAGCACCACTCTGATGGGCGTGCAGACTGACCAGCGTGTCCTGCGGCAGCTCATCGTGCAGTACCTGCCTCGCCTGGACAAGCTGCTCCAAGAGCATGACATTGGTAAAACTGTGCCCTAGAAACCATAGCTTTTCTTGCCAGGGTGACCTGCAGACAAAAATTACTGTTCTTGTTTCACAAAGGGAGAACAGCAAGGCTAGGACCAAACCTCCTGGCTCTGGAAGCAGTGCATGGTCATCTTTGAGCTGGGAGGAGAGCACTTAAAAGATTCCATCTTTACTGGCTGGATGACTTCCCTTGTCATTTTTATTTTCTGTGTCTTTATTCACAGAGCTCTCCTTGATCACTTTGCACTGGTTCCTCACCTCTTTCGCTAGTGTCGTCCACATCAAGCTGCTGCTACGTATCTGGGACCTTTTCTTCTACCAGGGCTCTCTGGTGTTGTTCCAGCTCACTCTGGGCATGCTCAGTATGAAGGTAATTCCCACCTCCTCTTCCTCCTTTATAGTACTTCAGTGGTTAAATCTGAGTTTTAGGGACAAGGAGGTTTTGTACCCACTTCTTGTGTGTGGTTTGGGAATGTGCTTGGGAATACAGCTTACCGCCTTCCTCAGAACTGGGGGTTGTGAGGAACTTTCATGGCACTTCAGAGGATTCACAGATTGCTGTTTCCCCTGCCTAGCTCATTTCTTCCCTCATAATTAAACCCCACCAGCTGCCCACCTCTATGCAGTCTAGATCTCAACACAAGAGTCCATCCTACCTAAACCAAGATACTTCTTGATTTTGCACCATCTCTCAGCAGAGATAGAAAGCCAAGGCTGTCGTCATCTGGGAAGCTTTTGACGGCACTGTTGAATGCCCCAAGAGATTAGCATTGTTGCTGGCTCACATTGGCCAGCTCTCTCCCTTTTTCTGCAAAAAATAATGTTGTGGTTTGGCTTGTGGTGCAAAAGGCGGGGGTGAGCCTGCTGGGAGGAAGGGGAAGGTGGAGCAGAGTTTGACAGGGTAGGCACTGTACAGCATGTGAGGCTGAGCAGCTTCCATTCCCTTGACCCCAGCAAGATCCCTGCTGCACCCAGTCCTGGCACTGTGTACAGAATAGCTTCTGTTTTGTCTTTCCTTGCTGATTTAACTTCATTTCAGTGATGGATGCTGTGATCCAGAATTCTGGGGGCAGAACTCAGTGCAATGATGGAAGGGAAAGATGCTGTTCCCCTCCCATAGGTAGCTTGGACTCTTCCTAATGAAGTTTTTATGGGAGTTTCTAGTTGTACCTGCATTGTTTCTGGCCCAGGCTGTAGGCTGAAGGTAAAATTGCATCTAGCAGCCTCAAGAGCATAGCTGTCGTGCTTACTGCAAGCTGACTGCATCGTTGCAGGAGGATGAGCTAATCCAGTCTGAAAATTCTGCCTCAATCTTCAACACACTCTCGGACATCCCGAGCCAGATTGAAGACGCAGACGTGTTGCTGCGGGAGGCCATGCGCGTGGCTGGCTCGCTGACAGATGTGGCAGTGGAGACCCAGCGGCGCAAACACTTGGCCTACCTCATTGCTGACCAAGGGCAGCTGCTCAACTCCAGCACCACTGTCAACAATTTATCCAAAGTGAGTGCCCAGAGGCCCGTCTGCCACTGCAGCTCTGTTTTTACCTTTCTGTTACGTGTTCCCTCACAGTCGCTCTTTGTTTAGCAAGAGGTGCTCCTGCCTGAGGGGATTTTGGCTCCAGGATGACTGTGTCATCCAGTGGAGAACAAGTATTGGGAAGTGAGGAGGAGGTCTGTACTAATGAACAGATCTGTCCTGGTTAATAAATCCCCAGATGAAAGAGAAATAGATATTGATGTAATTATCATTAATGAGAGTTGTGATGGAAAGTGTTGTATTTTATAAATGGAAACTAAAAGAAACAACATATGCTTTTGGCAGAATTTGCTTGCAGAGCAGAAACTGGAGTTAATCCATTAGTAAAAAGCTAATACACTAAAATAACTGGTAGAGTCAGAAAGGAGTAGCAGCCTTTGAGAAGCTGACTAAAAAGTGCACTTGTGTTTAATCTTGGACCACAGTCTGCAGTTGCACTCCTGCTTGTCAAGGCTGTGTGGAAAATACATTCTTGATGCTCTCTGTGTGCTAATCACAAGACACTCCTGCAGTTCTGAAACGTAATAGGCATCCACTTAGAAATTTATACATAATTACTTGTAGAACCACTTTTGGCAACGAGTAGAATCAGAACTAAAATTACTCGCTCGAATCATGGTTGATTCCTGAACTTCAATTATGCTTTTGTACTAATTGAGCTTTAAATAACCTCTTGCACATGGAGCAGATCAAGCAGCAGAGCTGATTCATTGCCTTAAAACTAGAAAAATGCTTGTCTAAAATTGCCAGTTCGCTCACCTGCCCCTTTCAGTAGTAGCTGTCACTGCCCCTTGCCCAGAGCTGCCCTGTGAGGGGGATTGCTTTATTTTGTTTCTGAAATCTGTCCTAATGTGTGCACTTTGTTCTCTCTCTTCCCTCTCCCTCAGATCGTCCGGCGCAGGACGCAGCGCAGAAAATCTGGCATCACCTCTCTGCTTTTTGGTAAGGACAGTCCTGTGCCTTCCAGGTCATGTCGATGCATATAGAAGCCTATAGGAAGGAGGGGAGTGAGCAAAGCAGGGAAACACTGGAACAGGAAAGGATGAGAAAATGGAACCAGAACTGAAGTATGAGAGGGAAGAAGTCCAGTTTCCTACTTGCTTGATTTGGTCTGAGCTCAGAAAGTGAATTTTAGTTAAATGGTTGATCCTTAAACGGTGACTAAGAGCGGGCAGCAGCTCAGCCCTGCTGTAATGTCCTCCTTACACTGACCAACAGGTCAAACACACTTTCTGGAAGACCAGACACAGTCCACAGGCTAAATCTTACTCTCCTGATCTTACTCTGCTCAGTTCAGGAACATCTCTGAAGATCTGAGACAGGGCAAAACAGTCCAGTGTGTCACCCATCAAAATTTATAGGTGCAAGCATCACTGATGTTCCCTCTTACTCTGAAAGTTCAATATTGTGAACACTTTTGAGTCTTAATTTTCTTTGTTTGTGACCTAAGCCAGCGTATGTCCAGGAAGCACACAGCCAGAATAGGTTTTGCATGAGTTTTAATAGTAACTTGCTTCTGTGACTCCATAATAACCCTTTCTATTGCAAGCCTCACTGTCATCACCTTCCTTGCATCTGGTTAGCTTTCTTGACATTGCCACATCTCACCACAGAAATTGCTTTTCTGGTCAGAGACAACATCCTGAATTCACAGGGTTCAAGTGGTGTTCCTGTTGTGTTTGAAATGGCCTGAATAAAACTAAAACTGGGTTTTACTGGTCTTTTCAGAAAAGGGATTTTCCAGGAAGCTGATGCGTTGTCCCAGCCTTGCTACAAGCACATACAACATTACATATGAAAGTTATGGTAGAAGACCAATGAAGTTAAAAAGTCAAGCATGCTGAAGTGAAGAAATGCAGGAAAGTTGCTTGTGCAACCTAAACTCAGACCTTTTGTTTGTCATGTTATCATACAGACTGAACCTGCAGGGAACCTAGCTGCCACATGCATCTTTGTTGTGTCTCAGATAGTTTCCTTGACCAAGTTGGAGTAGTTTTATGAAGGTGATAGTGAGTTACACCCAGGCACAAAGATAAAAATTTAAGTTCAAGCTTCAAAATGCATCAGTGGTAGAAATGAGATGATTTGATACTGTGTTTTCTCATTTTACTGGGGCTTCTGTACAGTGGCTGTCATAGTTTTTTACCTAATATTATTCTTAGCATTTAAAATGTTCATTAAAATAGAGAAGTTGTCATCCTGCAGCAGATGACCAGAATGGAAAACTTCATCCTAAGCAAGGGGAAGGAAAGCTTGGATGTGATAAATTCACCTTATACTTGGAACTGTCAGTCAACCCTAAGTGTAGAATCTGCCCCCTGTCATACTTACTGTGTGTAGCTGGTGCGTAGTCCTTCTCTGGGTGGGAACAAGAACTTACCCAGAACTTCATTCTTCTTCCTTAGAGCGAATGCAGATTTAGTAGTGACTTGGACAGGAGTCATAGAATCACAGGAGCACTGTCTGGACGGGGTCCCTGGGTGCCTGGAAGTGATCCCTAGGTGTCTGTAGTACAGCCTCTCCTGCTCAAAGCCAGACTCTTGCTGATGCTAGATCAGGTTGACCTGAGATTGCAAGAGTTGGACCAGCTTTCTAGAAAGAAGCAGCAGCAAAGGGTAGTTTGGCAGTAGTTTGCACGTTGCCCTTTTCCTGTTGGATGGACATTACAACAAGGAAATGCAGGAGAGCTAGTCCTGCTCTGGCCAGCTGTGCAGCTGGTCACTCTTTGTGGCCTTAAACTGGAGCCTTCTCACACGTGGCTGGTCCTGCCCTGGCTTCCTCTTTTGGAAAGGCACTTGCAGGCACGTCAGGAGCAGCGAGGCGAATCTGGTGGAAACCCCAGTTGCTTTCCTCTCTATCCTGTACGTTCTGAGGTGGAACTTGCATCCCACATCTCCTGCTTGTGTTTGAGTGTAATTGAACTGAACACAGAGGGAGGAGCGTGTTCTTTTGGTCAGAAGGGACTGAGTGATGGCAGAAAGAGTCGGTGGTCTGTGGAGATGACAGCAAACTGTGGCTGTGGTTGAGCAATTTCTTCTCTAGTCACATTCTGGTTTAGCAACATGAACTTTCTGCAAATCCCCACCGTCTGCGTGAGCACTTACCTATTTACAATCTTTGTAGCTCTGAGTCTGTAGGGAGAATTCTTAACATGCTCTATTTCCTACCCCGGGCCACCAAGGATGAAGTTTTTTTAACTTTCATTGCTTGGACTGGGAGTAATTATGCCTTACAATTTTTTCTGGTCCAGAAGTAAAGTTCAGTTTTCTCTTAAGCTCTGTATGTCTACTTCTCTAATAACTTAATTTAGCAAATACAAAGCAATTCTAAAAATAACCCTAACTCTAATTTTGTGCTTCTATTTATGTTTTTAGATTTTTAATCTTTTTAATTAGGCTCACTTGTGAATAAAAGATACTGTTAATCACTTTTCAGTAAGCAGAAGTTTGGTGTGTACATCACTGTTGCAGCAGCTGTGTAGCTTGGGCCACACTTCATTCAGGCTGGTTTCTATAATGCTGTTAGAAGATAAGCAGAGTACTAATTCACTGCCTGGCCACTTAAAAAGCTGTGTTTGTACAAAAATTGGGAGTTCAGTGAAAAATACACTGGTTTAAATGTTAGTCAAGCTACCACATCTTCAGTATATTATAGACAGAACAAAAATAGATGTATGAAAATATGCTTTGAACTTAAAACAAACTGATTAATTTTTTTTAGAAGAAGCAAATGGTTCATTGTTCCCAGATATCATGTACCCTATTTTTAAGGCATTCAGTTACCTAATGGGATGGATTCTTTAGGCAGTTAATGTATCTTTCTGCAGAAATTAATAGAGATGTGTTGTCAGAACTCCTGGGGAAATTAGTGACAGTTGAAAGATGCTTTGTTAGCTTCTGCTTTGTACTTATGACCGTTTCTATACACTCAAAACCTTTGAAATCTGTCTCTTGGGGAAATTAAGGTCTTAAGTAGATGGTGGCTTTTGTGTTGTGGCTCTGCCTTCACAGGGAAGCAGGCTGTCTTGGTTTTTCAAATCTTGTTCAAGACTCAGTGAAGAAGATGCTCTCAGCCTGTGAGTTATGCAAAAGTCAGAAGTAGTTCAACCAAAAGCTATTTCAGTTTGAAGAGATTCTTGGTTGAAGAGAATTTCTGACAGTTCCCTGGTTTTGTGTCCCACCATCAGCTGTCTATAAACTGCACAGACACTTCTCTAAAGCCATGCACGGTGGACCAAGTTGTCCAGTTTGAAGATGGTATCTTCAAGTTCCATATGTGGCTTGAAATACCTTAAAATTTGAGACAGTCCAGTAGGTATTGGATGTTCACACTATGGAATAGGTTGGCAGTAAGTACCTGCCTTCCTGCAGAATCCATGATTTCTGATGTTAATAAAAACCATTCTACTTGTTTTGCTTTCCTCACCTTCCCCCTGACTGTGTGGGCTCCCCCAGGGGATGATGATCTGGAGGCACTGAAAGCCAAGAACATCAAGCAGACAGAGCTGGTGGCCGATCTTCGCGAGGCCATTCTCCAAGTGGCACGGCACTTCCAGTGTGTGGATCCCAAGAACTGCAGCATTGTGAGTGGGAACAGCTGGATGTGCTCCAGGCATGAATGTTGAGTGTCCCCCACAGGCCAGGGCTGTTCAAATGCTCCTGCAGTATGGGCTTGGGGAAGAACATGCCAGGCGCAATGGGTGGAGGATCAGGGTGGATCTCTCTGGTGGAGAAAGGCTGTGCTGGGAGGTTGCTTGCCTGCTGCTAGGTACAGGAAAAGGTTTGGGAAGGGGGCATGTGAGCTTTGGCTGATCAGCTGGGAGTCATCTCTTGCTTTTCATTCCTCTTTGCTCTTCATCCACACGCACACTAGGATCTGACTCCAGACTACAGCATGGAGAGCCACCAGCGGGACCACGAGAACTATGTGGCCTGTTCCCGCAACCGCCGCCGCCGAGCCAAAGCCCTGCTGGACTTCGAGCGCCACGACGACGACGAGCTGGGCTTCCGCAAGAACGACATCATTACGGTGCGTCACCCTGCGAGACAGGGACCGGGGACCTTGCACTCCCAGAGCTCTGAGCTAAAGCTTGATTTGCTCCACTCTGGGTCTGACTATAATTTACATTTTGGCTGTGGGCATCCTGTCTGAATCTGGGGAGAACAGGGCCAGCGTTGTGTTTGCGGTAGCTTTTTGCCCTTGAAGGCCCCGGGCCACGTGAGAAGAGAATGTTGGCAAAACAGCTGTGAAGAAAGCAATTCCCACACATCTGGGCAGCTGTAGCCCTTCTGGCACTGCTCTCTCGCTAACTGGTGTTTTCCATTCCCTCTTTTTCAGATCATTTCCCAGAAGGATGAGCACTGTTGGGTGGGAGAGCTGAATGGACTGAGAGGTGAGAGCAGGATGGGTTGCACTGGGGAGAGCGGGGCCAGGTGCAAACTCACTCAACATCCACAGCGACTGCTCTCACACGTGCAGTAAAGGCTCTTCTGGGTGCCTGGAACATCTGCCAGGGACAAGGGAAGTAGGGAAGTGAGAGAAGTGGTGCACGTTACTTCTTGCAGACAGCAAATTTAGGCTCTGTCCTCCTGGCACAGGGTGTTTGGGTGCATGTCATCTCTGCTGCTTGTGGGCAGTGTCCTGCAAAGGGCTTCCTCTTGCAGTTGCCTTAATTCTTGTGATTTTTGAGGCTGCCTGCTTCCTTCTTTGGGCTTTACTCTCAGCTTCTGCTGGGCTTTGGTCTTGTCTGTGTTAGAGGTTTCTTGTTGTCTGTGTCAGGCTCACCTCTTTGTCCACTCTTTGTAGGTTGGTTTCCTGCAAAATTTGTGGAGATCTTGGATGAGCGGAGTAAAGAGGTAATTAAAATAAACCACCACAGCTAAAACCCATCATAAAGAAGAGAGCCACATCATAACTGAAAAAAAACATAGTTGAAAAGAGCCACACATTTCCCTCTTTCAGTCGTATTTCTCTCTCTGGCTACTGAGTGCTTAGTGATGTGATCAGGCAACTCATCTTTCTGAGCCTGTTTGTTCAACTTCCTCATGCTGACCAAGTGGAGAATGAGGACCACAGAGGGCTTCAGGCTGTAGCTGAGTGCACAGGTCCTGGGATTGCAAGGACCCTAGGGGTGAACTTCAGGAAAGCTGAGATAGCAGCAGGCAGGCACTCAGGAAGATCCTTGCGGGCAGCGTTTCCACCCACTCCCTGCTGCCTGTGCTCTCTTCCTCCTTTGAGGCTGTGCCTGTGGATCCCACTCAGGCTTTGAGGTCACCGCAGTGGATTCTCCCCCAGGAAGCTGTGCCCAAGGGCACACTCTTGGTTCATCTTGCAGCTGTCAGTGGTGAGATGCCACCAATTTAGAGCAGACACCTCAGTATGGCCCCAAGGCTGGGGAAAGGATAGGAGACAAATGTCATTAGCTGGTGACCTAGGCAGTGTGCAAGGGAAGTGGAGAAGGCCCTTTACTCCCTCTCCTCCTCAGCATTTGGAGGGTATGGAAGGGCTCAAAGGCTGACCTGAGAGCCCCAAGAGAAATCCCTAGAGAGATGTCGCTATTGACATCTCATTCGCTTCCTCACCCCCTTCCAGGGCTGGTTCTGTAGATGCAGGTCACCTCACTGTGTGTAAACACATGTTCTTCATGTTCCTCAGTACTCCATCGCCGGAGACGACTCCGTCACAGAAGGGGTGACCGACTTGGTGCGAGGGACGCTGTGCCCAGCCTTGAAGTCCATATTTGAACATGGATTGAAGAAGCCATCTTTGCTTGGAGGGGCCTGCCACCCCTGGCTCTTCATTGAAGAGGTGAGGTGTCTCCCTTCCCTCTGTGGGGCAGCGTTGCCAGGGGGCTGTAGGGCAGGGTGCAGTGACCATCCCTCTGCCCTGCTAGGCTGCGAGCCGGGAAGTGGAACGGGACTTTGACTCCGTGTATTCTCGCCTCGTGCTCTGCAAGACTTACAGGTAAGGCCTCTTTAGTCACACAAAGCAGTTGGCTCTGTGCCCCGCTCCTGCGTGCACATCAAATTGCTGCTGCTCTCTACCTTGGGTCATGACCTGCCCCGTCCTGGGCATGTGGTGTCAGCAGGCTGCTGTGCCTGTGCTGATCTGGGGCTGATGGTGGCTCTTCTCCCCTTCCCTGGGCTCCCATGCCTGCTTCTGGGGCTGTATCTTGCTCTCTCAGGCTGCACGATCACCTGTGGGCACATCAGCAGCAATTCTGTTGGCGTACGGAGGGAGACAGGCCAGGGTGGCTGCAGATCTAGCTAGGTCTCTGCTGTGATCTTTGCAGGCTTGATGAAGATGGCAAAGTCCTCACTCCAGAGGAGCTGCTTTACCGGGTAAGTGCTGCCCCCAGACCAGCCAGGACCCAGCTCCTGACGTTGGGAAGTTTGCCACAGAGGCTGCTGGAGGGTGATGCCCATCTCTGGGGAGATGTTAGAGAGTCTCCCAGGCCCTTCCTGACCGGAAGCAGTAGAGACACCAAGTACCTGGGGAAAGGCAGAAAGGAAGAAGCGTGTGGCCCTGGGTGAGGGTGGGGGGCTCTGGGGAGGAGAGCATTCAGTGGTGTTGCTGGAATGGCTGCCCAGTCCAGAGAGCAGTAACCACATCTTCCTTCCACGCAGGCGGTTCAGGCGGTGAACATGACGCACGATGCTGCCCATGCGCAGATGGACGTGAAGCTTCGGTCCCTCATCTGCGTCGGGCTCAAGTGAGTCAGCCAGAGACTGGTGGTGAATGGTGCTGCTTCCCGTTGGCATCGTAACCAGGGGTGTCCCCCAGTCCTATTCAACATCTTTACTGGCGACCTGGATGCAGGGATTGAGTCTGCCCTCAGTAAATTTGCAGATGACACCGAACTGGGAGGGAGGGTTGACCTGCTGGAGGGTAGGAAGATGCTGCAGAGGGACCTGGCCAGGATGGGTCGATGGGCCGAGGCCAATGGCATGAAGTTCAACAGGACCAAGTGCAGGCTCCTACACTGTGTCCACAATAACCCCAGGCAGTGCTACAGACTGGGGGGGGAGTGGCTGGAGGGCAACCCAGCAGAGAGGCCTGGGAGTGCTGGGTGACAACTGGCTGAATATTGAGCCAGCAGTGTGCTCAGGTGGCCCGGGAGGCCAATGGCATCCTGGCTTGTACCAGGAACAGTGTGGCCAGCAGGACTAGGGATGTGATTCTCCCCTGTGCTCAGCACTGGTGAGGCCCCACCTCGAGTACTGGGCACAGTTCTGGGCCACTCACTTCAAGGAGGACACTGAGCTGCTGGAGCAGGTCCAGAGGAGAGCAACGAGGCTGGGGGAGGGACTGGAAGGAAAGTCTCATGAGGAGAGGCTGGGGGAGCTGGGGTTGTTTAGCCTGGAGGAGAGGAGACTCGGGGGGCACCTTGTCGCTCTCTACAACTGCCTGAAGGGAGGGTGTAGGCAGTTGGGGGTCGGGCTCTTCCCCCAGGCAACAGTGACAGGATGAGAGGGCACAGCCTGGAGCTGCACCAGGGGAGGTCTAGGTTGGATATCAGGAAGCACTTCCTGACAGAGCGGGTGATCAGCCATTGGAATGGGCTGCCCAGGGAAGTGGTGGAGTCACCGTCCCTGGACGTGTTTAAGGAAAGACTGGATGTGGCACTGAGTGCCATGGTCTGGCTGATGTGGTGGGGATAGGTCATAGGCTGGACTTGTTGATCTCAGAGGGCTTTTCCAGCCTCAGTGATTCTGTGATTCTGTGATCCAGTCCCAATACCACCAGGTGGAGAAAGGGTGCTGGAAGGAGCTTGGAAGGGGGCACAGTGGGCTCAAGGGGAGCAGTTGTTTCCGACTACCTTTAGGCCACAGGGTCTTTTTCCCCCTCTCACTGTAGCCACTGAGTGGCGCCTGTGCCTCTCTTGTTCCTCATGCTGGCCTGGCTCCTGCATGGAAAGAAAAGCTCTTACTGAATGGAGGGGCTCTCACAAGCTTACTAGGTTATTGTGTCCCCACTGGGGACAGGACTGTGGGGTCGAGACTTGGGCTGGAAACAGACTGTCCCAAAGGGATGGGGCTTCTTTCCCTGGCTTCAGCTGAGTAATGTGCCTCTGCCCCATCACTGCAGCGAGCAGGTGCTGCATTTGTGGCTGGAGGTGCTGTGCTCGAGCCTGCAGACCGTGGAGAAGTGGTTCCATCCCTGGTCATTCCTACGCAGTCCCGGCTGGGTGCAGATCAAATGTGAGCTGAGGTGAGTGTCTCCGTGGGCTTCACCAGGGTCTGGAATGGATTTCCTCCTGCTCTTCAGGAGGCAGCCCTCACTGTGGCTGTCTTTGGGCCCTCTCCAGAGAGTAGCAGTGTGGGCTGCCCAGACATCCCACTGCAGAGATTTCCTTCCACGTGCTGAGGCAGCAGCAACTGTCTAGACAGTTTAATGCAGCGTGCTGCGCCTGCCTGATCAAGAGCAGAGCTTGGCTCCTGGGGAACTGTCATGACAAGCAGGCAGCCTCTGCCTGCCAGCAGCCTTCTCCTGTGCTCTTCACCTACTCTGATGGTGCCTTTTGCTACCCCTGCTCACCAGGTCCTCTGCCAACCACCATGAGTCCAAGCAGGGGAGCAGGGAATGTGTGGCTGCTGCTGGCTGGGAAGGAGTCGCTCTCTGGCTGACTCCTGGTTCAGTGAGGGGGCAACGTCAGAGGCTGAATGCAGCCTCAGTGCCTGAGCTCACACAAAGCTCATCGCTTGGAGCCCGGGGTTCACAGCCACGCAGCGTGCTCCTGGCTGGGCCCAGCTTTGAGTGGAGCTGGAGCAGAGGCTTGTGCCACATTTCTCCCAGCCAGCTTCCTGTGGAGGGCCTATGCTTCATCACTGCTGCAGGAGTTGGAGGAGACCCTTACACAGGAGTTTCTCCTCAGCCTGAAGGACTGGTGAACTAACTTGTTGCCAGAAGGTCTGAGCTGTGCGTCCCTGTCCTTGGGATGGGGTTGAGTCTGTGCCTGCAGCCCCTGCTCAGAGCCAGGTTCAGTGAGGGAGCTCCACGTGCCATCCCCATCTGATGCTTGAGGATGGGGGTCAGGACACTTCTCTTACTCCAGGGAGAGAGAGAAGAGGGTGCAGAAAAACTCCGAGATGCCACCAGCAGGGGTCTGCTTTCTGGAGAGGAACCTGCACCCCCCTGTTAACCAGCTCCATGCAGTGTGTCTGAAGTCTGCTTAGCAGAGCCGGCGACTGGCTGTGCCTGCCTGTGCTGCTCTGCCGGGCTCTCTAGGGGTTGCACTCGAGTCGCATCTTCGAGCTTCTCTTTCCAGCCTGGCCTTGGCAGGATACGAAGCCCAGAGGAGTGGGAAGCAGGGGATGAACGGCTGGTGCTGCTCTTTCACCACCAACAAACAAGGAATTTCATCCTTGTGAGCTCAGCGCGGTGCGGGGCGAGCTGAGGAGCTGGTGCAGTTGTGTGCCTGGGGGTGGCTGCGGGCACAGGCTGGGTGTCAGATCGGTGTGCGGGTGCGTTACCAGCGCTCTTCCGTTGCAGAGTCCTCTGCAAATTTGCCTTCAGCCTCTCTCAGGACTGGGAGCTGCCGATAAAGAGGGAGGTGAGTAGGTGGCATCTCTCGTTCTCTTCCTCAGCCAGGGTCTTTGCTTCCCACCTCCGTCTCCCAGCTTTGTGTTCCAGCCCATCCTCTGCCTCCTCTTGAGCTGGCACCAGCAGCTGGGATGGAGCTGGGCTGGCAGAGGGTGCTGCCTGCCTCTGCCCAGCTGGGTGGAGAGAAAGGGCAGGTTCCTCCCTTCCCCGGTGCTCTCCAAACCGCAGGGCCTCTCCCTGTTTCAGCTGGGCAGAGGTTGGAGTGCAGAAAGGCTGCTCTGTCTGGGTGCTGGAGACCTTGGCATTCTGGGGCTCTGCCTGCAGCCAGAACCTCCCTTTTTCTGGGTGCAGTGCGCTGACTTGCTTCTCTGTGTCATCCTGCAGGAGAAGGAGAAGAAGCCCCTGAAGGAAGGGGTGCAGGACATGCTTGTGAAGCACCATCTCTTCAGCTGGGACATAGATGGGTGACCCCCACCCTGCCCCGTCCTGGGGAACCTTCTCAATGGCGCATACTTCTTCCCCCCACCCCTGTCATGTCTCACCTCCTGCCCTCCCCCACTCCTCCCACGTGTTTCTGTGACAGAGTCCCCCTCGGGAGGGCTGCCAGGCCGCCTGGGACAGATGGAAGCAGGGCCCAGAGGCCAAGCTGCAGCCCCGAGGGAGGTGATGGTTGAGGGCGATGCTGGAAAGGGACAAGTGTGTTCTCCCAGCTTTCCCCAGCTCTGCCAGCCCCGTCTCCTGCTCGCCTCAGCCCCGCTTCCCTCCCCGTGCCTGGGGGAGCAGCCTGGCCCCGCGGCGGTGCGGGTGCGTGAGTGTGCCTGCTGCTCCAGCAGAGGCAGCCCGTGCGGGGTGGCTTTGGTCCACGGGAGCTGGTGCCGTTGGCGGGTGGCACTGCAGCTGCCGGTGGAATTGGGCTGGGGAGAGACTCGGCGCTGGGTGGGAGCAGGGATAGCGCGTTCTCCCCCTGCCAGCCAAGGGCTCGCCGCTGCTGGGGAGAGGGATGGCGAAACCTGAAGCACGGGGAGAAGTTCCTCTGACCTGGAGCTAGGGCTGAGAAGGGGGAGCCGGCATCGGCCTCATCCCACCTCTCTGGCACTGATGTGTGGGGCGTTGACAAGAGGTGCCCGCCTGCACCAGCCTGTTACCACTGCAACAGCCTTAGGGGTGGGCCTCGTCTCCGCGGTGAGCAGACAGGAGCCACCTCTCTCCTATACAAGAGTGTTTCATGCTGTCATTTTAGTCTCTAGATGATTTTTACTGTTAACCAAAAAAGCTGTAAATTAACTCCAGGAACATGTCTATTTTGGCACCATTGTAGCTCAGGATGGGGTTCAGGTTGGAGCTGGCTCAGGGAGACTTAACTCATCCTCCTCGCCCTGCCGTGGCAGCAGGGATGCAGGTCAGGAGTGGAGAATTGCTGCTTTGTGGTGGTGGCTCTGGATATGGAGTCTGTGACTTTCTACTGAAAGCGTTTGTTTGTGAGCACAAACTACTCATGAAATGACACTAGATTCTTACTTTCCTTTATTTGGTGGGTTTGTAAATAAACTGCATCTTGGGAGAGTGCTGGGCTTTGGCTTTGTTTTTTGATCTGATTCTTCGTTTGTGACAGTTGGTATTTATGACCCCGTTCCTGTGCTGGCTCCTCTGGCACCAGGCTGAGCTCTCTGCTCAGCCTCTACCGCTGCCATGGGGGCTTCTCACTTGCATCAAGCAGGGTGGGGGGTGGTGGATGCCAGTGTTGTCTGTACAAGAATCTTCTCCAGAAGAAGTAGGTGGAGTCTTGTCTACAAAGTGGGACAGTAATGGCACTGGAGAACCATGGGCAGGATCACGGTAGGGTGGAAATTTCAGTGTATTTACTGATGTGAACATGGGCGTTTTTAGTCAGAATCATTCCAGTTTAGCACACGCTGCAGTGTCACCACTCCAGCAGCTGGGGTCCGGGCTAGCCCACCGGGCTGGGGAGGCTGTAAAAGCTGCCTGGTGCTTCTCCTCCCCGAAGACCCAGTTCTGGTTGCAGGGTAGGTAATTCCCACCGAGGGAATCTCCCTGCGGCTGAGAAAGGGATGAGGCATCACCACTTGAGCTTCTTTTATTTTCAGGCTTGAGAAAGGCCCGGAGGGATCACCCACCCTTAGCTGGAAAAGGCAGAGTGGCCCCAAGACCTCCCCCAGCCCCCCCAGCAGAGCAGAGAAGTTTCTGAGCAGGTGGCTGTTTGGAAATTTTTTTTAATAAAATGGATTTTTATTTTTTTTTTTTTTTCTTTTTCAAATATTTGTAACTGAAAAAATAATTCAATTTAAAGATCCATTCTCTCCCCCGTTAACTTGTCACTTTGATCCTTTTCCAGTTGAATACTCGCTCTGGACCCGATGCCCCAACACCAGCCGTCTCCGGTGGTGCTGACGGCCCCTCGCTGCCGGCTGCATGGTGGGAGGGAGAGTGCGTGCTCGTCAAATACACGTTACAAACAAGTAGTGGTTACAGCAGAAAGATTCAGGATTACATTCAAGGTAGAGGCAGAACGTCAAGACTTTGTTTTTCCCAATGGGTGCAAAAAAATGTATGTCCAGGGGAATACCTCTTTCCGACAAAGAACTATTGAACTATTATTCAAACAAATAATAGTAAGAAAGCAGAGAACGGGGCTGGCCTGCTCTGGGCACTGCTCGGGGAAGAGACTTTCTCCTGTTTCCTGGGATGAGGCACCATCTTTCCCCTCTGCCCCTGGGCACAGCGCTGTGGCTGCTTTCCTGGCAGAAGCCCCTTACGCAGCGGGGCTCTGGCAGGTCAGCTGGGTTCCTCAGAAGGGGGAGGCTCGTGGTTCTGTATCATCTGGGCTCCTCAAGGGCTCTCGAGCCCATCAGCCAATTTCAAGTATGCTGGGCAAATTTAACATCATTAAACTCCTCCAAAGTTTCAGGAAGGAAGAGGTGTGGGCACAGGTGAAAGGGAGCAGCTGTGAGTTCAGCCTTTCACCAGCAACCCCAGGGAAGGGCTAAATCAGTAACAGGCATTGGCATCTCTCTGCCAAAAAGTAAGAGGGGGGTGCCCAGCCCAGTGTGAGTCGGAGCTGGGTCAGGCCAGGCCTGCGCGTGGAGCGCTCCCACCTTCACTAGGAGCTCATTGCACTTCAGTAATTTCACTCTTCAGTGACTGCTTGCAGCTTTGTAACCCTTGATACAAAGAAAATGATGTGGCTGATTGGGGGGGGGGGGGCTACTGCTCACTGTGGGCTAAAGAAGTTGATTCTGCTTGCGTCTGACAAACAAGCAACCTCACTCTTTGCCCTTGGCAGTTGAAAGATCCTGTTACCCACTACATACTTTCTTCCTAAGAAACCACTTGTTGCCTCTGGTGCCCACCTGGTCCACGTGCCCTGCAGGGAGCTGGGGGGAGCTCTGTAAGGCAATGGCTAACGCTCCCCGTCAGCACCGGGGCTGCACCAGGCATGAGGGAGGGCACAGCAGTGTCCACCAGTCCCAGTTACTCTGGTTTTTAGGACATGGCACTGTAGATTGAGCAACAGAAAGCAGGCGGGGTGGGGGAGGAGGGGGGTATCCTCTCCAACTTGGACACTGAGGGAAGCAGGTAAGAGGCTCTGACTTGCTTAGAGCTGGCGGAGAGGGAAGAGAGGGGTCAGAAAGAAAGGAAGCTGCCAGCAGGCTTCCCCTGCAAATGACGAAGAAAGTGGCTCCCCGTGCAGTTACCAAGCGAAATAGGGCTCAGGAAAGCAGAGTTTCTCCCAGCTGCAAAACAGGCTGGCATTCACCTCCCCGACCGTGGAGCAGAGGTACCCACACCCCTGCGGCAAGACCCCGGAGCAGAGCACCAGGCATGGTACCAAAGGGGCAGGGTACCCACACTGACCCCGCTCCAGGAGGCTGCACCGCAGCCTGGCATCGGGGGAAGGTGGGGACAGTGCCTTTGAGGAGATACTAAGAAGGGTGGTGGTTTCTCCTTCCATGGCCTGAGCAGGGTCAGCACCTTGATCCATATGATTTCAGAAGCTGCTGCCTCCCCCAGCCCCAGCAGCCTGGACCCAGCTCGGGGCCACAGCAAGGACAGCTGTGCAGTGAGGCAGGGCACGGGGCACGGGTGGGTGAGGCTCACCCGGTAAATACAGGGGTGAGTTACTACCACTACACCAGTTTAAAAGTGATAGGAGTAACAGCAAGAGCCACAGGCTGGGGTTTCCAGCTCAAAACCCTGCACAAGAAATGGCATCATCGTGGCTCTAGGGGCTGGGTGTACTCGGCTGCCCTCTCCTCGGTCAGCAGCTACCCCAAGGCACCAGCCCCGGGCCCTGCCTGGCTGGGCACAGGGCAGCAGCTCGCAGGCAGCAGCCATTCGCCTTTGCCTTTTACCCCCTGTCCCTGTGGGGAGCGAAGCACAGAGCTCAGCTGCCAGTTACTTGCTTTCAGGCTCCCCCTTCTCCCCAGAAAGGGGCCCTGCGCTAGGCCCCGTGTGGTGCCACACAAGGCCCTGTTCACAGCTCTGTGGCCCCCTCCTTGGGTCTGACATCCCCAGCTGCTGCTTTACGCTGGGGCACCTGCTGTGGGGAGGCAGCAGCAGAGCTGAAGGCAGGAGACAGATTGCACATGACCCCAGTGATATGTTGCTCATCGCTCGCCGTGTCCCTCACACGCTCCCCAGGACACACGGACGCTTCCTCACCCCTAACCCTGCCCAGAGGCTACTGCCCTGCTCAGCCGGGCATGGCACAAGTGCTGCGTGAGATGGGCAGGACAGGGTGTGCCTAAAGGCCGACCCCAGGCACAGCCAGAGGTCTGGGGCAGTGAAGGAACAGCCCTGGATTTTAGCACCTTAAGTATCTGCTTTGCAGCCCAAAGCGTACGAAGCAAGCAGGCAGGCAGGCCTCTTTACAAGCTCAGCAATAACTGGGAAGCCAGCTCAGATGTTACCTGGTTCCCTTTGGCAAATGTGCCTGTTCTGTCCAGCTCCTCGCAGCCCTGCAGCAGGTCAGACCCTGCCCTGCCAGCCCGCAGGTGCTGTGGAGGGCAAAGGTGGCTCCTGCTCTGGAGCTAGAACTCCTCCTGCAACCATTGAGCTGTGTGCTAGGGTAGCACGACCCCCTTTATTTGCCAGTCCCAGGTGCTGCTTCTGGAAACAGTTCAGGCCCAGTCCTGTTACGCCTCACAGCAAGGCCTGAGGGAACTGGCCCCCGGCAGCTGCCATCGCTGCTCCAGCCTGAAGAGAGGGGCTGCTGGCTCCCTTCTCAGCACAGCTGGGTCAGGCTGCATGGAGGGGGCAGGAGGCCCCCCTGCCCCAGCGCTCCTGCAGCTGCTTCTTCCCCCCCAGCAGCCGTTCTCCCTGCCCAGGCAGGAGTGGCTCGAGCAGGGGGTCAGCCTTTGCCAGCACCACCAGCTTCGTGCAGGAAGGATGCTGTTGGGGGAGGAGTACAAATACTAGGAGCTTGTTTCTTCTTTTTTGTTTGGTTTTTTTTTTTTTCTTTTCTTTTGGGTTGACTGGCCTCTTCCCCCTGCATGCCCGTGCCCTCCCACTCCCCTTCCCTTCAGTCTCTGCTCACAGAGTTACAAGCAAGAATCCCAGTGCAGCTGCAGATCATGTCCATCAAGGAAGTCTGTGGAAAAGAGGCTAGGAGCTGCAGTGCTAAGAGGAGCCAGGCTCATGACGGGACCCCCCGGCAGCTCCAGCCAGTCCATACTGTCCAAGTTAGCCTCAGCCAGATCCAGGGCTATCCCCCCGGATGGCTCATGAGCAAAGTGCAATTCCGAGGTGTCCATAGGTGAAGGCGGGTGGTCCAGGATGGCCGAGCTGCTCAGCATCTCACTGTGGAGGTCATCGATCAGGGAGAGGGGCTCCGGCCCGTCATGACCTGCCGTCAGCAGCGGGAGGCCGGTGCTGCTCTCCAGGAAGTCCTCCAGTCGGCCCACGGGCACTGTCTGCCCCAAGGACACTGGCACCGCCAGCTCTGAGGAGTGGTGGCTGCTGGGCGGCGGGGAGCAGGCTGGGGCTACGGGTGGCTCTTTCCCAGCTGGGGATGACTGATCCTTGAAGTCAGCAGAAATCTCTGTACAGGGAGCAAACAAGCAGGACAGGGTGAGGAAGAGCTTGGCCAGACACCAGAAAGATCATTCCCACCCACCAGGGCAACAGGGATGCACACACACACACACCCCCCCCAGACTGAGCCATCACTGACCACTACCAGGGATAAAGCAGCTCATTCTGTGCCCACACTCGACTTGCTAGGAGGTTTCCAGCCCGCCTCCAGGGAATTCAAGCTCTGTCCAGTATCACAGAAGAGATGTGCCCAGATTTCATGCAGCAGAGCCACTGAGAAGCTCTGTATCACACTAATGCCTGACTGACATCTCCCCTGGTGCCTCAGTGACTACTACCAGTGCTAAAGGCACTGGCAGGAACACAGGAGCACACACCTGGGCCACAGCAGAGCCCTCAGTGCTCTGTAACGCCCAGGCTCAAACCCCAAGCCCCCGGGAAATATTGGCTCTGTCTCCTCACCTCCGCTTTCGATGAGAATGTCAAACAGGTCATCCATCTGCTGGCTGGAGCAGCCGTTCTCCTGGGAAGACCAAGTGCAGGGTTAGATTCCTATTTACCACAGGGGCTTCCACCTCCAGCAACACCCCTGGCTGCTGTCTCTCCTCCTGGCCAAGAACGAGCAGCTGGAGCATGGCACCAGAATCCCCCAGGCTGTTACTGCCCGGGCAGCAGTGGTCACCAACTGCTGCCCTAACCCTCACCAAGCAGTGAGTGGCTTGGGAGCCATACCCGTGGGCCAAGGTCTGCCTCAGACCCCCCCTGCCCCCAGAAGGAATTAGGCTCCCAAGATACAGCTGAATCTCCAGCCTCTATTAGTGCCCCAGATCAGGAATCTAAGCCAATTTACAACAGCAACTTTTCAGCTGCTCTCCAAGGAAACCAGGGGAAAGAACTGCTCTCACCTGGGCCTTTGGCTGTTGCTTCATGGCCTCTTCATAGCCTGGTGGATCTTTCATCGGGACTGAGGGGACAGGGAGAGGAGGTGGAGGAGTTCCAAAAAGCGATGGGTGCTGCTGCTGCTCCAGGTCCATCTGGGATGGGGAAGGGGCAGCAGGAGAGCCAGGCTGAGATGAGGACTGTTTAGAAGGAAGGCAAGAGGCTTGATCAGGGGAAACTCCACATTCGCTCCTACATCACAACTGCTCTGAGAGCCCATCACCCCCCCTCTCTTGGCGAGTGCTGCACAGAGGTCTGAGCTGCTCTGTTCCCGGCAGCCTGGCCGCTTCTGTGTACTCTGTGCACTATGCAGGGGAGGCAGACAGATTTCCCCTCCACCTCACAACTGGAAATCTCTTGCTGGTTCTTCCAACGCTAAAGCGACCACACCACAAACTGCCAGAGGGCTGCTCCTGCATGGGGAGATCCTCTGGTGCCCAAGCAGGGGATTCCTCCAGCACTCTGGAGAGAGAGGGCACTTCCCCCCTTGCTGTGTTCATCTTACTCTGCACAGTATTTCCAGGACCTTTTTTTTTTTTTTTCCTCCCCCTCCTGCAGTGCCTGCTGTGGGGACACAGTAAAGCTTCATTAGCAGCAAGTTTCACAGCCTGATGCTGGTTGGTGAGCACCAGAGCCCTCGACAGCCCCAGAGACCTCCAAAGGAAACCCCAAGTGTTGCAGGAAGTGGTGCTGGTGACTCAGCTTTGCCAGATGAATCAGCACACAACTGCCCGTAGAAAAGTTAGAGCACGGCCCAGGCCGTTGCCCCTGCAGCAGCCACGGGTGTCTCACACTGACGCTCTCCTGGAGCAGTGCTCCCTGGCAGCAGCTGGATGCCAGTTCCAGCACTGGTACGTGTTGATGCTCTGCCCCAGCCTGTTTTCCCTGGAAAGCTGTTTGTCTGCTCTGTGACTTGGAGGTGGAGAAGCGACCCCAGAATCCAGCTGGCAGAGCTGCTCTGGGGCCTGCTCTCTTCCAGAGACAGGCTGTAACCCAGCACTGTGGCACAGGCCACTGGGATGTGCTGGGAGGATACCTTTTCTGACACACTGGCTGGGTTGGCTTTGCCAGTAGCACCAGTTTTCAGGGACTGTTTGTGGAAGCCAGTGGGGAAGAAGGGCTGCAGGTTTGGAGGTGCTGAGAAAGACAATACGCTGTGGGGCAGCTGCTCCCTGACCACCTGCACACCGGGCTTCTGGTCCTATAGGGAGGCAAAAGGCTTAGGAAAGTCACAACAGCTGCCTCCACAGCACAGGAGCTAAAGGAGTCTGAGGGAAGAGAGCTGCCTTCATTTACCTTCTGCAGTTCCTCAAAGGTCTCAAAGCAAACCAAGGCACTGCCCCTTCTCAGAATGGATATCCCACTGCGACTGCACTAGAAATTACTCCTGTCTTCATGTCCTTTCCAGGGTCTGACTCAGAAGTGATCCTCCAAGCTCTAAAAACTCTTCATAATCTTTCCATATCTTCTCTTAATTACATGTATATGTGTGTGTATATATAGAGAGAGAGAGAGAGCTAAGTGGACTAGAAAGGGAGGAGATGCAGAGCAGAGCCTCTTTAAATCCATCACCTGGAGAAGGGGTGAAAGCCAGGGGTGCTCTCTTTCCTGAACTGGCATTGCACTTCACAAGGAGATGCCCAACAGTAAGCTCAGGGTAAGGGAATGGAAAACACAGCACGTTCCTCAGTACCAGAGAGTAAAAGGTCACATCCTCCCTTCCCCTCAGAGCTCACACACCACCTCCAGTAGCAGGCATACTGCCCACACCACCCTCCCTCCACGCATTAGGCCACCTTGCATTTCAGTAGCACTCCAAGACTCAGGGACACCACTGTGAACCAGGGCTGCCCAGCCTGGCTTCTCATCATTTTTCATCAGTAGACAACAATGCTTGTTTAAAACACCAGCTGATATTCTGCCCAGATGTGGGACCAAAGGGCAGAAGCCAGTGAATTGTCAGGGCTTAGCCCAGAGCCCTTTGCTGCGAAGCCACCACACCACTTTCAAGCGTGCCCGTAGGGGAAGACCTCCTGGCCACCGAGCCTGATGGGCTCTCCATCACAGCTAGTCCAGCAGCAGGCAGGGAACAGAGCAGCTGTGCCAGGTACCCTTCTGTGCCACACTGACGCTGAGAAAACCAAACACTCCATTCAGCTGCAAGCTGTGGGAGAAGCTGCCGAGCCCTCGCTTGCTGGGATGATGGTCTCTGCCCAGGACTGCGCACGCGTCGCCCCCGCCGCTGCTACAAATCCTGGCAGCGGGCAAAGCAAAACAAGGAAGAGAAGTGAGCAGGCAGCAGCTACCTTTCTGACAGCCTGGTTGAGTCCTCTGGGCTGCTGCTTCGGCGGCTGCTGCGGGGGCTGCTGCTGCTGCTGCGGGGGCTGCTGAGGGGTGCTTGCAGGCAGCTGGCACGGCGGTTGGCTGGAAGTTTTAGCGGGCGATGATTGTACTCTCTGGAAAGAAAAGGGGATCTTTGAGAAGTTATTCCCCAGACGCAGCATGGAGCAAGGCTTGTGTTTCTTAAAGGATTTCAGAAGATTCTTTTTCTCCGTTCTTTACTCTTTAGGAGATTCAGTCAATGATTCTGGTTTACCAAGCAGAGAAATCAGACTGGGGTGGGATTCAGAGTTCTGAAAGAGGAGGTGGTACCAGTCTAAATCCCTGGGCAATCCCTCGAGGGCTAGCAGACCTGACACAGGACCTACGCCCTTCTGGAGCAGCGGCTGGAGTTCAGGTGAGTTACCCCAGGGGTATCAAGGGTGACACTGGATGCTGATATTTAGACAGCTGCCTGGCATCTCACCGGCTACCCAGCAAATGCCACCTGCTCGGTGCCTGTCTCTGAGGGTAGAGACTGCCACTTGCTCTGCAGAAGGCGCAAGAAATGTAGCAGCAGAGAATGAAAATCTTTTCTGATGCCACGGAACATGCTGGGGTTTGACTTACACCATAAACCTGGGCATATTTATCCCTTCCTGGAAGAAACACTCGGAACACTTCTGTTAAGTGCTGAGCTCATGCCAAGAGGGGCACCACAGATCATCTCTGCTGAAAGGCTCCGTTAACACTGAAATACTGACATGCATTTACACAGAGAGCGGGCAAAAAGCAAAGTCTGCTCCTGGGGTCTGATTTCAGCTCTCAGTAGATAAGATGTCCTAGCTATCCCTTCAACTGTGATCTCTCCAGTAAAGGACAAGAGGTGAAATAAATACACTCTGCCTTTTTTAACTACCTCAGGTGTAGCTGTTCTTTCAAAAACCAGTGAAATGTGGCAGCAAACACTTGATCTCCCAGCCCGAGAACCTGCCTGACAAAAGGCAGGACCATGTGTTTGAAAGAATGCTGAGCAGCCTGTGACGCAGATGGTCAATCGTGCATTGCTGTACGTGGTCCATCATTGTCAAATTCCAGCCTTTTTTGCTGAAGAACTGCTTACACTGCTCTGTTTCACAAAGCCATGAGCTACCAGCCATCATAGCAAGCAATTCAGCCTTTTAGCACTCACTGCACTGAATTTCTACCACGTTAAGTCATCCCACGGTAACCTGAACCACAGGGCTGGGAAGAGGGAGAGGGGAACCCAACCGCCTGCAAAGCAGGGATGCGATCTCAGCCTTGCTTACCTGCAAGGCCGGGCAGCTACTCCCCGCCTTCCCGTGGGGCGAGAGGCCCTGCCTCTCGGTGCTCTGCTTGGTCACTGTGAGGACGATGTGGGTCCCTGTGGAGTCTGTGATGAGGGTGGGGGGCGGGGTGCCCTTGATGAGGTCGCTCAGGGCGCTCCCCTGCTGGCCAAGGAAAAGCCGCGGGCTGTGGGACTGGCAGGAGGGCTCTGCTTCCGCGGCTGGCACCTCCTGCTTCACCGTCACGGCTTTCTTTGGCACGGGGCTTGGATTGGAAGTGTCCATTTGGCTAGCAGTCGGTGCAGGGTTGAATTGGTCTGTTTGGCCACTGGGTTGCTTTGCAGACTGGCAGCTCAGGAAACCGTTTTCACTCTTGACCTGGGTGCCAAATGCTGATGGGCTGGAGGCAAGGGCTGTTCCTTCTCCCGCAGCCGCTGGGGCCGGTAGTGACTGCTGAGAGCGCTTCTCCTGCTCTAGCTGTAGTCTGAGCATCTCCACCAGCTGCTGCTTCTGCTTCAGCATGCGTGTGAGTTCCTCGATCTGCTTGTCCTTCTCCTGCAGCATCTGGTCTTTGTCCCTAGCTTCTGCATCTCTGCTGCTACCCGTGCTACATCGCTCCAACCTGGGTGCCGCGTTTACGCTGCAGGAGGTGGACTTGGAGCTTTCTTCCTTCACCAGGAACTGCACTGGAGACGCCTGTAAGGTGAGCTGGGTCAGGGGTGAGGTCACCATCTCTCCAAAGGTGTCTCCGGCGGCCGAGTTCTCGTCCCCTGTGCTCATCTGCGAGCGCTCAGAAGGAGTTGGAGAAACAGGAGGAGTCGAGCCTGTGCTGCCAAACTTCATCACACCGCCACCGGTGACTGTGGCCACAACTACTTCTGCTGGGGCAATGCCAGTGGTGACCAGGGCTGGCCCTGCGCTCAGCCTGGCAGCTGGGAAGGCTACCACCACTTCGGCAGCTTTTGGGAGGACGGCTGCTGTGCTGGGCTTGGGAGTGGGGGTTGTTTGGCCAGCTGCACCGTTCTGCTCTTGGTAAGCTCTCAGACGCTCTATCAGGTCCGTCTTTGTGCCTGAGACAGGCAAGGCCCTCAACTTCAGCTCTTGCTTCAGCTCTGCTACCTGATACAGGGGGAAAAAAAAGAAGGCAGCATTAAGGACATACACTCTAACCAGAATAACTATTAACAGCTACCATAGCCAGGGGACAAAGGGCTAAACTGACCCTCCTGCAGGCCAACAAACCTGCACGTCAGGTACGGACTGCAAGGCTGTACCTGACACCATCTATCAGGCTGTACCTGATACCAGCTGCTAGCCCTAACTCCTGCTAGCCCACCTCAGCCCTGCCCTGGGGCGTCAACATCGTTCAGCGCTGCCCTCTGGCAGTGACAAAACCGGGGCTGTGCAGCTTTACAGGACATCTACCTTCATCTCATCTAGGTTGGCAGGGAGAGGGCCAGGCTTGCCCACGGCAGCACTACTGTTTTGTCGCATCAGCCCACCGGAACCAGAGGATACTGAAGATGAGCTGCTGACTGTGGCAGAGAGATTGCGTACAGCAGGGGCACTGGCACCACTCTGCTGCTCTCCTGGAGGCCTGCAGGGGAAGAAAAAAACACAGGCATCAAAACCAAGGTGGAAAGGCACTGGAGGCCCTCAGTATCAACAATCCTATACATTCAGAAACGTCGGGGTCACCAGCGCCACCCTAGACATGACAGCACACCAATGCCTTCGACTATATCCACGTCCCTTACTCTGCCAATCGACTCACTTCAGCTGCTGCTGTCTGATTCAGCTGACACCAGCCCCTTTGGAGGCCTGCTGTAACCTGACGGGTCTGAGTGTGTTACACCCACGTGCCCAGAACACCGTGTCTCTGGTAACAGTACTGGGGAAGCAAGCGCTTCCTAAGAGAGCGCTGCCGTTTAGGACCCATACTTTGGTGGGGCTGGCAGGATGGTCTGATAGTTGTAGTGCTGCTGCTGCTGGTTGAGGATCTGAAGCTGGAGAAAGAGCTGCTGCTGCTGCAGTATTTTGGCATAGGATGAATCCATGGGAGGAGCTCCTTTGTCCTGCTTTTGGTCCGGGGGAATATACTGATGATATTTAAGCTTCTTGACTTTCGGCTTCAACTCCTTGGCTTTTTTACTGCGCTGAGACTTCTCACTAGCAGACTTGGGCTGGCTTTGCTGTTTAGAAGAAAAGGAGGAAGCAAATAAGAATGGAGACACTGAAAGAACACAACGCCCCATGTAAACCAGAACACACACTGGGATTTTCATATCAAAACTCTCCAGATTTGACCTCAGGGTCTTTCCATGCTTCTCTAACACAGTCATAGCACCCGCAGCCACTGACACTGCACCATAATGCAGGCCACCTTTCCCAGCACACCAGATCTCTTGCCCATCCAGTGCAGATTCACTGACTGCAATTATGGATAATGCTGATTGTTTCAAAACATTCTGCGTTCAGAACCCATTTTACAGAAGGTCAACACATCACGGAACAGAAAAAACATATTAAATATGTTACAGTAAGTGTCAGAATTAGACATTAGTGAGAAATAAGCTTTCCTTCCTTTGTATCTGTTAAGATGATACTTCCAGCTCCAGACCTTCTTCAGAGTAACCATCTCATCTTCCTTCAGACCACAATAATTTAAGAATGAACCAAAATAGTACCTTAATGAGTGTCGGTGGGGGCTTGGAAGCAGTAAGAGCTGCTCCGTTGGTAAGACTAGGGGGCAGAAGAGGTGGAGGTGGCAGGGGTGGGGGTGGCTGTTCAGGTAGGAAAAGTGTTTCACTGGAGTCCGCGTTAATCTGCAGTTGGGTCGTACCCTGCAGGGGCAGAAAAAGGCATAATGAATACACATACAAGGAGGGAAACAGTTCCAGAGACTGTGGGAAAGGTCTGCTTACAGGGAGGCAGCACAGGTTTCAAGTCATTAATCAGACTATTTTACCCCACTGCTTCAATTGTCGCTGAGAAGCAGCACAGCTTCTCAGGGCAGGAAAGGAATCAAAATCCCACACCTGTATCTGCCAGCTTTGCCTGCCAAAACCAGTCACACATGGGTTGTATCAGCAAAGAACGACTGCGCCCCTTCCCCACTTAGCCCCACTCCTGGGCTTCTGAATAGCCAGAGGACTCCACCAACACCACACGAAGCTAAGACCCCTTCTGAAACCTCACGGACTCTAACTTTTAAGGATCCCTTGGTCTCTCTTTTTAGGTTCATCTGTCACAAATCAGCAGCAGCTCTGAAGCTCCAGGGCACTGCCGGAGGCCACCGCGTTCTCACCTGAGCTAGTGATGTGCCAGCGGCGCTAGGGAGAGGCTCACAAATCCGAGAATCCATCGGTGATGGGACAGACCCCTGGGACTCATGGCTGGCTGGCTGCTCTGGGGAGAGGGCATCACTGCTGTCCTCATCAAAGGAGGAATTGTCTGCAACCTTTGGGTAGTTCACCTGTCCAACTGAAAACACAAACATCAACTGTGGTCTTTAAAGTGGAATAAGAAACTCTCTCTCTTGACACTAGCTGTTTCACAAAGACAAGGAAGGCATGGAGAGAGTTATGTCCAAGTTGTACTTAAATCACCACCTGAAAATGAGAGAACAGAGCCCAAAATGGATCTGGTCTAAGTGTTTACATTCATCTCTGCTCTCAGTAGAAAATGATGCAGACTGGGGTGAACCATCTCCCTTGCTTCTTAGACACACAAGATCAGGAGGTATAAAAAGAGCTACTCAACTCTGTCCAAATCCAGTTCTGTGCCACGGCTTATTTGATTATCAAGAAGAAGATTAGACAGTATAAGGTTGAGTTATGATTTCTTTGGTGCTCATGCTGTGTGGTGGAAGCTGGAATCCCTCTTCAAGACAGAATCCCAAACCATCTTCTAGTCTTACAAGGGCTGTGGATGAAGTGGTGGCCCTGACTGCTACTAGCATTTCTGTCTCTGCTCACACCCAATAGATAAATTCCTGTGAGTGTACATTTGTAATGTAATTTTAGTCTATCTATCTCAAATTCATGCTGGCAAGCAGGAACATACTGTCATTTGCACCTAATGCAGAAGCAACAGAAATCCAGAGATGTATTTCACTCAGAAGAAAGCCACATCTCTAATGCCCCAGCTCACAAGCTCACTCTTTCTCTTCTTCAACCACTTCTTGTGCAATAGCAAAGCCAGGCTCTCCCACAACACTGTCCTTTTCCTCTCTCATGAAAAGCATTCCCCTCTTGCTCACAGTTGTGTCCCATTTGTCTTGAAAGTAGCTGTGTGTGTTTGAGGGAATGAATAACCACAGACACGCACAGACTGCTCAGTCTGGGGAGATGGGGAAGAGCGCTGCTGAGGCAGTGGGAAGGCTGCTCCTCAGCATTCCTTTCAGCCCCTGGAATGGCACTGGCATGATTTACATCTGTTCTGGTTTATTTTTAAAGGGGTTGAATCCTCTGAAGTTTTTAAGTTCACAGACAGCTTTTGTTTCATCACACCTGTTTATATTCTGTCTCCTCTCCCTGCTCTGAGCAAGTCAGAGGGTTCTCCCTGCCCAAGGTTGCTGACATGTTACACTGGAAGAGGGATTTTTCAGGAGAGAATCTAGGGAATGCAATCTTCAACAGTCTTTCAAGTCTTTAGGTTATGCAATTGCTTTCACATTATTCTAGGATGTCCATGCTCCCTGCAGGTTAATGTCTCCATAGCACTATCTGGGTCAGAGCAAGTTCTGCTCTTCAGAATCCCTGGGCCTGAAAGCCCGTGATTCTGAGACAGGAAAACAAGGCCAGCCATGGGATTGCACTCTCTTGGACAGGCAGGTGAATTGACAGGACATCACAGCCACCCGTGGGAAATGGCCTCAACATAGATCTTCCTCTGGCCTTACCAATAATGGCTTCCTTCAGGCTTGATTCCACAGGCAAGATGTTCTTCTCCACCAGCTCCATGGGACCTGGCCTTTGCGCTATCTTCTCATTGAGGTCATCTGCCAGTCTGGCTCTCTTCAGCTTCAGCTGCTTGGCCTGCAAGGAGGGTTCAGCTGAGGTCTCTGTTCAGGGGAAAGTAAAGAAAATGGAATCAATCCAGCAATGGTCAACCTATGAACTTCAGCAGTATTTTACTTCTACTCAGAAAGGTAACTGTAGATAACAGTAAACAGCTGCACAAAAAAATGGTTGCGGAAAACAAGAGATAACTATGCACTATAAAGATACTATAGTTATTTTATATATAAGTTATAAAGTAATTGCAGCAGCCCTTGTGACTCTAGAATAGGACACATTCACTGTTCTCAAACTGATGTCACCCAATTCTCAATTCATCTTTTCCCTTTCAGTTGTGGCCAAAGATGTGGTGCTCAGCAGCAACACAGTACTCCCTCTAATCACATCAGAGCTGCCTCACTCCCTCTTGGATATTTTACAGCATCTTCCCTCTGCAGAAGAGGGAACAGCAGCACAAAACTGCACAATCTGAGTTCACATAACAGATTCTTCTGAGAATCTCCATGCAAGCAGAGCTGAATCCCTCTCAAGGAATCATGCAAAAGGCATGATCTCCTGCCCGCTCCCAGCTGAAAGCCAGGCTTGGCTGTCAGAGGCAAAATAGAAAGCCATTAAATAAGTAATTACAATAAAGTTTATTGTTGATGTTTTCTTGTTTGGCACATGCCATACCTTCCAGAATGTGCATCCTAACCAGCTCTGATCTCTCTGGCCGGGACCGGATTTTCCGTTTCAGATAGTCCTCTGTCTGCAGCAAAAACAGACAAGCACAAACCAGTTGAAGTTGATCAGACACAGGAGTGAGGTCATCTTGGACAGCACAAACAAAAGAAACAACTATCTTCAGCTGTTAACTGAGATCTAAATAAACACAGAGCAGAGAAGGGGCACATCTTCTGTCCAGAGAATGAGTTTATTCTAAAGATGAACTTCTCCTGTGATCACCTCAGTCTAACTGTGCACTGCTGCTCTACAGAACAAAATCTGGGAAGGACCTCCTCAGGAGCTGAAGGCCTCTTTTCCCCTTCTGTGTAATACCACTAACTCATGTTGGGGTGAAACTCAAGACATACCTTTTTACTTTAAAGACAAATGCACTGGTGCCATAGTTCAGAGCAAACACTTCCATATATTGCTGGCATTCAGGGCTGAGTTGTGGTTTGGGCATGCTCTTCTTTGTTTAAAAATATGTTATTTGTTAATCTAAAGAATCCATGCAGTCCCTTGGCAGGCCAAATCTACATGCTGCAACAAGACTCATTTGTCTTTGGAGAAAGCACTATAGAGCAATGTACAGAGATGACCCTGTCTGGGCTGAGCACCTTACCCCTTACAGGGGAATGGGAATCTGGGACCAGTGGGTAACAGACTGGTAAGTACTGGCAATCAGGATGGGCCTCCAGAGAAAACTCATATTAAAGTCAGTCAGAATACTGCACCATACTTGCCCTATTGCCCACACCCAGGTATTAAAACTTAATAGGAAAGCTTTAGGAAAAAAAGAGGAAGAAGCAAAAGCCTTTGGGATGTTGGTCTTGGTGCCAAGTCCACCACCCCAATCCTTCCACAGCTGAGTGCTGGCACCCCCTTACAGATTTCACCCACACCTGTTATTTTTCGCTTAGGTTGCTTTCACTTTTAAAACAAAACTTAGCCCAGCAGTCATAACAGGTTTTGCTCCCCTGTAGGCTAATCAGAAAAAAAAAAAAGTATCCCCAGAGGCCTTCTGAGGAACAGAAATCACCAAGAAACCCCTCGGTTAGCGAAGGTGCCGCGTGGTGTGACGCCCGGCTTCCTCTTTTGGTAGAGCCCAAAGTCTGTGTGATTTCAGCATTACAAGATTTGGGGGGGGTTCTCTTTATTAAATCTTCATTTTCTGATGTCCTAGATAAACAAGTGCACGTGCAGGCAACAGAGAAATCACACACTTTCTTCAAAGGTGGAACCGAGCTCCACGTGGTGGGACCATTTAAGGGCAAAACAGACACCAGGAAAAGAAAGCTGTGAAATATATGGAGAGTGGGGAAGAAGAGCATCAGTGGCTTCTAGGAAGAAGACTCCAGGGGAAACCCAGGCACCATATGCAATGGTTTTAGACACAGTTCACTGAGAGTTAACCACCACCACACACAAGCTAAAGAACACCCCATCTACACCCCATGTGCTACATGCAGAATGTGAACAATTGCCTTCTGTATCTCATTAACAGCCACAGAATGCCCAAAATGTAAGCCATACTACTCCTGACTCCCCCAAAACATGAAAGACAACGTTGCATCTTACCCTGGCCCGCTCCAAACTCCTTCTTTGTTCATGAAATGCAGCTGGACTTTTCAGAGCTGTTGAGAGGAAAACATGGAGGGAAGGAATTAGAACGGTGGAGGGTTTCTCACTGCACATCCCTTCAGGGGATGAACACACACAGCACAGCAGCTGCCTCTTGCATCTCTCAGCACGGTGGCCCGGGTCTCGGGCTGGTACAAAGCAACGTGAGCTGCCGTGCTCCCTTTGACAGCACACTGACCTGGACTTCTTATGGGCTGCTGAAGAGCTAACACAGGTACAACTCTAGCTCAACTCACCACAGTTTGCAAAGTTAGGTCCAAGAACATGAGTTAAAACCAACTCTCCAGCCTTTCTACGTGCTTCAACAGGGAGTAAGATACTCAGGACCCTGGGCTGGTTACAAATTCTGCAGGTCCACATAAATTGCTCCATGGGAGAGAAATTATCATGATAGCAGCAACACTTGGACAGGAAAGTACATCTGTCTGTTGACAGAAAAGCAAGACCTGAGGAATTAGCAGCAGCTCTCCATATAACAGACCTCCTCGCTCCCCTGGACCCAGCATAAAACCAGAGCCAAAATGGATCATGTTTTAAGAAGCTGATCCTCTGCTGTCCAGGACCCTACTAACCCTGGAGGAATCTCTCACTCTGCCTGGCTGCTCAGGAGCACACAAACCTCACGTCCCACAGTAAAAGCGGGGAGAGGGTGACACTGGTAAGCATCACTAGCTCCTCACAGCTTTCCTGAACATGCAGGTATCTTCTTAAAATAATCACATTGTGGCTTCTATTCAGAACTAGCTGAAGGGAACATAACAATTTCTCTACGTATTTCTGAAATGCTCACCTATTAATGCTGCCTCATGAAGCTTTCAAATTGCCATTAAGCTAAACACTAAAGTTCAAATACTTCAGCTTTAAAGATGAGTTGCAAGCCTTTTGAAGACAGAAATCTAAACTTGTACAGCTAGTAACTCCAAAGGTCCTGTGAAATACAGCCTACTTGTATTGGTTTTCATTTAAGACCAATAATTAAATATTCTTCAACTGTCACTTCATAATGAAATCTCAAAAGACCATTAAAAAATAAAAGCCTTTGCAGAAATGCAATGTGAGAAAATACTTCACTTGTAAATCTCTCCTACAGAATAAAATGGAGTAGCCAAAGAGTTTTTGCAAAATATAGACAGAGCCCTTCTAGGTTCACATCTCTGGGGTAAAAAAGTAGACTTTAGTCCATATACCAGGAATTCTGAACACACCAGGGCATCACAGATGGGATTCAGACCACAGAAGAAAGAATAACGTGGAGAATAAATTAACAATAGCTGAAAACTAACCATAGTGAGTGGGTATACAGACCCCTACAATGATGGGGCAAATAGTTCCTGTTCTGATTACAGATAGTTTCATACAATCTGTTTATGGAGAGAAATCACCAGAGAGAGATGCAAGCTGTGAGATGGGAGGGCACGGCTTGCACTTTGGGGTAAATGGAAGTAAGGGTAGACACGGGGTTTTGCAATAAATAATACAAAAATCTTCACTGGCTGTTTGAGACATCGACTCCTGGCCCTTCTGATTATCGCACTGATGAAGAGCAAGCAACAAATAATATTGGGAAATGTTCTTTTCAAGCCATGGGAACTGCTTGTGAATATGCACACGCTTGAACGTAAACCACGCGCTTCTTTCATTGTGTGCGTATCACAGAAAAGTGAAATAGAACTTGGGCAAAGATATCCTGCAATATATAAATCAGTACCAAAAATCCACCCTGGAGACAAGCAAAGCAGGTCTCATCTTGAGTCTTCAAAAGCTCTCTACCACTGGAATGTGCAGGCATGGCAGCAATTCTTCACTCTCCCCATCCTGCCTACCTCTGCTGTCAGGAGAAGGTAGCACGTGAACTTTAAGTGACATTTCCCCAACCATAGCAAATGGTCAGGAGGTCAACTGCAGGAGTTCAGCTGATGTCACAGGTACTTCAGGGCACTTCTTGCATACAGAAGAATAAAGCAAGAAGAAAAGAATCCCTGAGCAAAACAAACAAACAAACAACCCCTCCCCTAAAACACATACACATTAAATAATAAGTAGTGCAAAATAGCTATAGGAAGAATCTTCTTAAGAACAATTTCAGTCTCTCATGCCCAGTCCTCTGGAAACAAGCACTGGGTTGTGGCTCTCCAGGCTGGCAACATGACAGAGGACTTTGTATTTGACCTCTGAAAATGTCAAGAGAGCACGAATCCTTCACTGCTTCCCTCAGCAATCTAGGATGGGGCTGACATGTCAGAAGAGGGTTTCTACTGTAAAATCATACTGCGTTTGAAGTTCACTAAGCCTCACCCATTCTTCTGGCTTGGAAATGACTACACAGCCCAGCGCTGCGGAGCAACTCTGTTACCTTTACTATAGCAAAGAAGCGGAAAAAAAATAATCCTATGAGTAACTGTAAAGCAGTAAGGCTCTGAGTAAACTCTACCAGAGACCCACGGTGTGGATATGCCCCTTTTCCAGCTCCTACCAGTGCCCTCCCCAGCCACTTGGCACTGATCCCTGCAGAACTATTCCTGCCTGCTGTTCCCTTCTGGCTTGCTCACCTCAGTGCTGCTTTAGCCATTCCACTCCAAGTTGCCCCTATTGCCAAAGCTCTATTGTTCTCAGCCAGGTTGGCTACTCCAGCTCATTCTGACGTGTAGGCAATGAGCAGCTTAGCTGGGGCAGCAGAAGCAGCAGTGACCAGGTAGGAACAGGGCAGCACAGGATTCATGTCCACAGCCCTTGGTACCTGAAGCCACAGACGTAACCACAGAAAATAGGGATGAAGAAACTCCAATTACCTAATGCCTTCTGACAGCTCAGGCTGGATAAAGTACACTAAACTGTCCCTTACAGTAGCTTGTCTAGCCTGTTCTTGAAGACCTCTAATGAAAAAATGCAGTATTGTTGCAGAGAAATTCCCCCAGTGCACAGATGTCCTTACTATTTGAAAACCTTTCTGAATATCTAACTTACATTTCCCTTCCTGCAAGTTATACTCATTATTCCCTGCCTTACCTGCAATCACTACAGAGACCGATTTATTCTCTTCTGCTTTGCATCTACCACTATATACTTGAAAACTTTGGTTTCCTCCAGCTTTCTGCTATATAAAATGACCAAAACCACTTGTTTCGACCTTCCCTTATAGATAACATTTTCCAGACCTTTGTTTGTTTACTCTCTGTTGGACTCCTTCCATTTGACCTGCATTTTTCTTGAAGTATAGTGTCCAAAATTGGGTACATATTCCAGCCTAGGCTTTATCAGCTTTTATATAGCTAAATGCATAATATGTTCACTTGTGTATGGCACACAAACTACAAAAGGTCTCAAATCTTCTTCTATAGACTTGCTATCTAGCCAGTCATTATCCATCCTCAATTCAAGCTACTGACTGGACATACCAAAATCAGGAAACTCTGCATTTTTCTTTGGTTTTGTCCCACACTTCTAAGCTTCTCCAAATATTGTGGGTCCTGATTCTGTCCTCCTCCCAGCCTACTAACCTGCAAGCTTAATAAATATGAAACTGTTCCCTCGTTTACATCAAATTATTGAAAATATGAAAGAGACATCTACCAAAATACTGGCTTTCTCCCTCCCTGCCCAAAAGCCCTGCCCAAGACATCCTCCCAGCCTGACACCAAGCCTTTATTCCAATACTGTTCTCTCCCCAGTTGCACGCACAACTTCAAGCTGTCCCAGCTTGCTCACAAAAATGTCAGGCAAGCCTGTGTCGAGCACCTTACTAAACCCAAGAAGTGTAAAAAGACATTTAACACCCTGACTTCCTGGGGAGACAGTTCAACAAATATTTAGCCTGGTGATAAATTACAACCTCTTTTTCCCACTCCCCCACATCCCACGCTTCTGATTTGCCATTCCTGCTGCACAGGGGGTTGTACTAGGGAACTGTCACCATAAAATAACTCCAGCACCTTCCCATGGCACTTGCCCCTCCCCAGAAAGAGGTAGTGGTTAACTTGGTTTGAATCCTTGATCTAGATAACTGCCTGGCCAGCTTCACTAGCTTTGCCAGCAAAACTCTGTGTGTGAGCCCCTGCTGAGGATAGCGTGCTGTCAGAGAAAGACAACTCTGCCAAACTACAACAGTACTATCTGCTGGGTTTTGTTTTCCACTGTAGGCAGAAAAAAAATTCCTTTATATTTCTCTTCTACCGAGATATTTGAGAACACAGAAGTAACGTCTGCAATGCCCAGTTTGAGTTAGATATGCCTCTTGCCTGCTTTTCTAACTTTGTTTCTACATTACAAGCACGTGGTATTTTTCTTGTCAATAAACTGCAGCTACACTTTCTGCCCTCGTTCCTGGAGCTGGGACAAAGCAGGTTAGCCCTCCGTTGTGCTGACAGAACTGGTTGGGGGCTCAGATCACAGTTGTTTGAACCTGGGTTGGTATGCTGGTTTACAGCACGGCTCCACAGATAGTGTCAGCAAAACTGAGCAAAAACTGCCCTGCCAGGCAAAGTCAGAAATGACTGGCTGGGTTTAAGGACAGCTCTGCAGCAGGAACCCACCAGCCACTGAACCACTTGCCCCATCCACCTTAGGAAAACTGTCAGGTTTTACAAATGGCTTGGTGATAGAAGGGGCAATGGCATCACCAGCAGGGCTCAGGACAGCACAGCCCAGCGGGTGCCCTTCACTGAGTTGTGTGTAGTTTTGTCCCCCTTGGACAATCAGCTGGCAATTTGCAACATCAACTGTTAGGAGAGTGAGTTTTGCCCCTCACCTTCAGATGACTGACAGCAGGACATGGTTTTCCTCCCGCAGATGGGTTGCCTAGCAAGTATCTTAGGGAGTTCCAACCACATACACCCTAGATTTTTAGTCTCTCTGGTACTTCTTGCGGAGCATTTTGATGCTTCCTCACCAGAATTCCTGAAACATTACTATCTTTGTGGTCACACCCTTCGCTACCATGAGAAATCCCCCTGGAGATCAATGATGCAACTGTTTTGTGCTTCCACCCTGCCTCAGAAATGTCTGCAGCTACAAGTTGCAACTACTGTCCTTTCATCTGACCCCCCAAGGCTAAGCAGCAGCACAGGGGACCACCTACAACGGCACACGAAGCGCAGCCGTGGAAGTTGCTGAGCTTTGCTTTGAAGCAAGTTATTCATTCCTATGAAATGGGGTCCACCACTGCAATGCATGAGCTAAGTGTTGGCTCAGCTCGAGCCACATTTTGCACGTGGCAGTGTTTGAATGAATGTGCTATTGCCACAAAGCATCGACCTGGTGCTGCTATAAACACAGTGAATCAACCCAGGAAACAAAACCATATCTCCTATAACACAGCAGAGACAAGAACCTGGGCAAAATGGTTCAAACATTTCTCTTCAGGGCTTACCCTGCAGTGTACAAAAGCAAATTTTAGCACTGAAAAGCTTTCAAGGATGGGCATGTGCAGATCTTCAAGTTCCTGTTAGCTAGTGGGAGAAATGAGTGGAATTGGAACCAAATTCAGTCACCCTAAGAATGAAACACAGCAGGGGATGGGGACTGACCCAGCTGCTGAGAAAAAGAACTCCAAATATCCATACACCCTGCATTTGCTTATGCAACTGGCAGAAGACACCAAGGTTTTCCAGGAACCAAATAAAGGGAAGAAAGAAAGGCAAAAAGGTCTTCCTTCAAGTGTCCAGAGGGGAGGAGAGGCTGCAAAATCTCCCGCAATCAGTAAGATCATTACTGGAAGCTGCCATATGCATAAGCCTGGCAGAAGAGAACTGGTACATGAGCTCTCCTTATGTGCTTTCTAGCTCATCATAGACAACAAGATGATATTTGAACTGCAAATCAGTTTGTCAGACAGCATGCAATGTTTGTAGAAAGGCTGCAGCTAAACACAAAATACTGAGTCACTCATTCTGCTCTTCAGATCAATTCCCGAGGGAAAGGTAAAATCTTGTTATGACTAAAGGAAGCTCTTGTCATGTCTAAACCCAACCTCAGCTCTGCTGGCTTAGTTCAGAACAGCAGAAGGCCTTCTGCTGCAGCTCTCGACCAAATTCTAGTTTCTCTCTCTTGTTTACTATGCTTTCGTAAAAAGATAAGATAAAGTGCTGCAAATAGGCTGGTGACTTCCTCTGCTGCTGCAGGGTGGGGCTCCCAGCCCACAGCATTTGGTAAGAGACGAAAATCTTGAACAACAGAGCAAGGCAGTTGGCACTCTCTCCCCCCTTCATCTTCACCCTGCTTTCAAAAAGCATTTCTTGTAGCGTGGAAGAAAAAAAATTTATTCAAAAACTGGGTCAGAAGCACAGAAGGAGCTGTCATCTTGCTCGTGGGGCAGCACCAAAAAGCAGTGAGCTGTAGAGAAATGAAAAGGAGGTGGAAAATACACAGGTGAGAGATGTCCATCAGCACCCTTTTGTCCTTCTGCAGCTCCAGGGAGTCTCGTGTCCAGCACACAGACCGGACCACACTTGAGAATTCCTGCTGATGTCAACCCGCTGGCGTTGGCGAGAGCCCTTGGGCTCAGACTAAGATCTGAGTGTCGAGTATCTAAGGGCACGAAAAGAAGCCGTGGCCGGTAAATTGTCGTCGTTCAAAACTCAAAATATACAAATTCAGAAGATTCAAAACGGAGATTGAGCTAAAAAAAAGCCAAGTCCAAATATTTCAGTGAGGGTGAGAAACACATCTCTGGCATCCAAACAAACGCCGCTTTGCCCTTCAATGACACCCTTCATTAACAATGCCATCGTGGTGAAAGAATTAACGAGCGCTCCTGGTCTCCAACAGAAGGAAGGCTGGAGGAAAGGTTCTTCCCAGCACTGCCAAAGCTCAGCGTTATGGTTACAGTGCTACAACTGCAAAGGGTCTTCCCTAGTACTGAGCTATTCCAAAAAAATAGAGATATGGCACAGAAGGTGGCAGTTGAATAAAGGCCACGTTGGAGAAATCGTTGGGTGAGTTGAAGAAGTTCTCCCTCCCTGATGCTTTACCTCACGGAGCTACCCTTTCTCCTGCATCAACACTCCTAAGCCCGCACAGCGTACCGGCTCACGGGGCAGCTGCTCCCAGCTCCTGGAACTAGGCTTGCCCTGGTTCCTCTTCAATGGAAATTGTCACCCATAAGAACAGTTATCAGATCTACGGGTGACTATGGCTACAGCTTTGTGTCCAAGAACGTTTACAGCAAAGGCAGACAATGTACAACCCACTCCAGCCATCACTATGAACCCTTGGCATTCAAGAAACACTACCCAAATCTTAAAAAAAAACAAACAACAAAACAAAACAAACGATAAAGCTTCATTCCAGTTCAGATTGTGCCACCTCAGACTGAAGAGGAAAAGGGAAAGAAGGAACTTCTACCAGGAAACCTTTGATCCCTGCATTCCTAGACCAGACTTCATGCCTGTTTCTGGTACGGATAATCGCCCTTTGCAAACTCTTCTGACAACTTTATGAAGTGCTCGGGCTGGGGGAGGCGTGGGGCCATGAGAAGAAAAAGGAAAATCCATTCCCAGCCAGCAAGTAAGAATGAACCCAAGACAACTGTGGGAACATGATGGGAAAAAGAGCTGTATTACGTACTAGATTTTACTCCCCTGAATTATTATGCTTTTCCCGCAACTGGCATAGTTAAATCTTTTATCATTGCAGGAATCAAGGACTAAAAGCAGTCTATCAAAGCCCTGGGCATGGCCTTTTCTGTCTCCAAATTCAGAAAGGGCAAACGGCACGTTTCCATTCCCAGCACAATGAACTTTCCCGCTCCAACCATGTCATATTAATCACAGATGATACACACACATGGAAAACTAAGACAGACAGCTATCTAAAAATACAAACAAACCAGGTGCAGTTAGCAGGTCCCTGACAATGAGGCTCTCGTGGGGACTCCTTCTCCACACAGAGCCTCGAGGCTTTGAAACTGCGCTTCAAGAGAAGAGATCGAAGTCAAAGAACCAGCCAATAACTTCCAGGAGATGAGTTACAGGTAGCTGATCCAATTAAAATAAAACCAGTTGCAGGTTTCTGTGCTGCATGCCACAAACAGGAATACAGCTGCAAGTGTCCTTTACAGCTTTTGGTTATTTTGTGATACCTGCGTAGTGTTTCAGCCTTACTTTCAGAGTATCGAAAGCCTTGCTGCAGCCTCTGCATGGGAGGTCCCACTCTGCACACAATGCACCAGGAAATAGCCAGGCTTCATCAGTTAACTGGAGTATTAAAAAATAAAAATTGGTTTTATTTTTAGATCTTCAGGTTTGGACATTTTGTTAAAGAAGTCTGGCAGTAACGACATTTACAGTCCATGTGTTTGGTTTTAACTCCTTTGTCCTGGTTTGAGTGAGAACAAAACTACTTGTGTTCCCTTTTGGGAAGGAGGGGGGGTTAACAGAGAGCATATGTTATAGGTCTGTGGGATTGTCCTGACCCTAAACCATGACACTCCTTATACTAAAGTACAGTCTCAGGTTGCTTTGTGGAAAGAAACTGAAGAGCGTGTCTTCAATGGGCAGAATAGCAAACACTAGATGGCAGGGAAGGAAAAATTTGTCTTTTTGTTTTGTTACTATAAATATATTTCAAGAACTATAGGGAATGTCACTACAAAGACCTGATATGTAAAGTGTCAAGAGAATGATGGGAACACGTTATGCAGCAGATGTAGGCAAAGCAGGAAGAGCTCTTGCGAGGCGTTGAGGCAATTGGTTTATTTGCAGTTCAAATATAACTACCTGTATCCACACTGACACCTCTAAACCAGTAGGAACTCCACGTAAGTACAGCAGTTTATCCTCTACCCCAGCCTTCAGGTAGAAGACAAAATATTGTTGAGACATTAAGAATTGCAACTGAAGTCATCAGCGTGGCTGTAGAACAGTTGCTGCCAAGAAGAACACTGCACACGTAGATACCTGTGTATATTCCAACAGCTCACTGCCTCCCTTCCACGTATGTCAAAAGGGGCTCCTGTTTCACAATTAACAGTTAAACAATTTATAAAGCTAGGGGGGTTTGTTTTCTTTTCTTTATGCCAACATTTAATGTGTTCTGCCACAGGTGATGTTTGTAAACAGGAACCAGTTGACTGTATCCTGGAAGGACAGGTCTCCTTCAGCTACCACACCATATACTATACTGACAAGTTTCAGATTCAAAACTGGCAGCTTAATAAGAAAATATGAACGTAAGTGAAATAATAAAGATAGAACTATGCAATAAAGCTGGAAGGGCATCATTTTCACCAACCAGATTACTTTTTTAAAACTGAGAAGTGGTGAGACTCTCAGGTAAAGGCTAAAGCAGCAGTCTCATTTTTAGCTACCCTACACAAAATGTAGGTATGTAATGTGGATGTATGGCCAGATTTTGAGGTCTGGAGATGTGGTTTAACTCCAGAAACTCCCAGGTGGCAAGCATTTCGCTTCCTGAAATCAATACTTCAAAGATACCTTGTTTTCAGCCTGGAAAAGAGAAGGCTCCAGGGTGACCTTATTGTGGCCTTCCAGTATCTGGAGGGGCTACAAGAAAGCTGGGGAGGGGCTTTTTAGGCTGTGGGGCAGTGACAGGACTGGAGGGAATGGATCAAAACTGGAGATGAGTCGATTCAGGTTGGACAGTAGGAAGAATTTCTTCCCCAGGAGGGTGGTGAGACACTGGAACAGGTTGCCCAGAGAGGTGGTGGAAGCCCCGTCCTTGGAAGTGTTCAAGCCCAGGCTGGCTGGGGCTGTGAGCAACCTGCTCTAGTGGGAGGTGTCCCTGCCCATGGCAGGGGTCTTGGAACTAAATGATCTTTGAGGTCCCTTCCAACCCTGACAATGTATGATTCTTCTGATGGAACTTGTGTTCTGTATCCTTAAATCACTAAGTGTCCCCAGTAAAATGCAATTCCTTTAGAATTCATTCTAAGTAATGTCTTACAGCCCCCCCAAAGCCAATACTGTACTGTAGTTTTAGAACAAATAGTAAATTTTCTCCATTAACCTCAAGGCTACAAAAAAATGCATCTAGTGATATGAGAGGCCTAACGAGATTGTAATTAAACCACCTGCTGCATCACAATCATTCCTAATCATGCAACATGTTGCAACTGAACTACGGCACGGTCCTCTTCGTGTACTCCAGAGATAAAACACAATCCCCTCAGGAGGGTCTGAAACCCAGAGGCACAAGATTCACGTATTCCGAAATAGGCTCAAGCAACTAAGAGCCTGCATATCCGAGCAGAAAACTGCATCAGAGTGTTGGTATGGCATGGCAATACCTCAGCACCTGGAAAAACAGTTGCATTAGAAAAAAGGCAGAAAGTCCATCCTTTTTGGGTTCTGTGAACATTCATGCATCCCGCATAAACTGCAGCCAGGAATGCAAACGCTCAGAGCAGTGGGATGTGGGCACAGAAACTGGCAAACGTAAGATACACCAAAGAGAACATGAAGCTTCTGGAAATTCTCTGCCTGTACTGCAGCCACCCTCCCTTTAGCTTTCAGTCCAGAGGATGCCCTTTTCATCTTTCACTTATTCACCATGTGGTGCTAGAGAGCAACACAAGGCACGTTCCCAGAAATTCCCTTCTGCTTCTGTTTCACCTGCTTAAGTGACTGATGGTCACAGCTACAGCTTTCCTGCAGGACTGTGCCACGTGACAACCTTGCGTGCTTGCCTGGATGCTGTGCTTGCAGCCAGGAGCCAAAGACCACAATCCTGCTGGATAAAACAAGGGGCATGTGAAGCCTTAAATCTTACGAAAGAGAAAAAGTGCAACACATTTTGCAAAGCAGAGTATTGCTATATTTGCCAAATATATTTCCCCTAAAAGTTTTTGCTGCTTTAGCTGAAGATATTTTCCACATGTCTTTCTCCTCAGATGTATGTTAGCTATGGTGTTAAACATTCTTTTCAATGTTGGAAAATTGGGTGGTTAATACTCCTCCAAAAACCTTACAATAGCTGTAACCTTTAAATTTGCCACTGAAAACTGACAGCATCTGACTGTTCTACAGCATGACAGAGTTCAAAGAGTTAGGCACAGACAGCAGATTTTTAGTTTGCATTTTATGAGGACAAGAAGATGAAAATCACTTCTGCATAGCTACAAAAAAATGCAAATAGCAAAAAAAAGCTTGTCTATTTGCACTATCAAAAAATAGGCCAAAACCTGAATAAATATGAAAGCTCGGCTCTCCTTGTTACTAGACACAGCTCTCCGAGCTCAAATCACAGGTATGTCAGATGCAGACTTTCTTCCCACCTCTTTTCCAGGGGCAATTTAGTATTTTAATCTTCAACTAATGAATCCTGCTGCTAGTAAAAGGTTACACAAAATTGTAACCAAAAAAGCAAGGAGAATTAATGAACCGTAAAACCCAATTATCTTGAATCTTCTGTCACTGCTTAGAAATGCTCTCTTTCTTACTACAGCACATTTATCTTTTAGTGAAGCATAGCCCTACTGTAGGTGGCTGGTGGGTTGGAAAGGTTATTCAAGCAAGATTAAGTGTACTTGGTAAAAAAATGTTGAAACATTTGCTTTTCCTCTCTACCATATAAACAAAATTCCACATGGGAACAAAGTCAGCTATTCCCGGCTCTGTTCTGAACAAGCAAAGAAGGAGGGATGTGACTCTTGGTCTCACTTTAATGTGACACAAACGTGTCTTCTCCCAGTCCTCATATTGAAAAACCTTATGGTGATGGAAGCCTGGAAAAAAAAACCTCTCTTTTAGGGCACCAAGCTGAATCTAAGCACCACCTAAGACTTACACTGCAGCGAGGAGAACCAAAGGTACCAAAGTGAGTTTGCACACCAGATAGCTTTTAATGGAAAATAAAAACTTTTACCTCTCCCACATTTGGTTCATGGATTCTTGCACGTCTGTTTGGCTACAAGATCCAGGCACTGGTCTGTATTAAAGTCTAATTTAAATTAACACATAGGATAGCAGAGTAAAACCAAATCTCTGGAGAAAAACAGCTGATGCTCAGGAACTGACATCCATACGTGAAGGTGAAATGAGAGGTGTGTCAGACAAACTGCAGTCTAGTCCCATGGACTGAATGCATATTAGCTGTAGGCAGAATATCTTCCAATTTACTTTCATCCCAGTGAATGATGGGGATGAAACTCTCAAACTTCATGGTACAAAGCAAGGTACAGGAGATGGGTGCGATCAGGAGCTTCGTTTCCAAAGCACCTTCCTGACACAAGCCACGATGCTACTGTAGATACAACCTCACCTACCAGAAGTTTTCCAGAGCGTTATGGCTCTCCAGGTGGAAAACAAAGGCTGGAAACCACCCAGCATTTCACATGGAAAGGGCACTCCAGCTCATTTAATCCAGCACCAACCATCCTCTGGGACCCCACTGTTATATTTTTGTTAAATCATCATGAAGGGCTACGTGGGGCTTGTTTCCTGAGTAATGAACTCAAGAGGGAGACACAAGGCCCAGCACAGCCATGTTTTGTAGAAGATGCCAGAGAAACAAGATTAAGCACCTAAAAATGTTTTCACAACCAGGGGGTAGAGTGCAGAGAGACAAAATAATACCTGCACGCTCCCACCTGGAAAAAAATCTCTATTCTGAACTACTGAAAGTAGAAAAAAGCTGTCATGGGTCTGAGAGACCCTCAGGAGGAACCTGGACCCTAGTCATCCTCTGTACCTCTAGGTTAAAACCAGGACTTTTGCATTAGGTAGCACAATTTATCTCATGTCCTATCTTCTCGTTAAAAACGGCCCAGGCAAAAAAAAGCCATTTTAAATGTTACCTCATGTGTGGTTATTTCCAGCTGACAGGGAAGGATAAATGATCAAGGACTTGGAACTAATTTCAAACCGTGTTTAGGACAGATCTGCAGAAGTGGATTTTGTCCATTGCAGAAAGGACTTTTTCATCTAGCACCAATATTTTCACAGTGATATTTCACCGAGCTTTCTTCTTCAGTCCATCATAAAACACAAGTAAGAGACAAATGAAGCAAGGAAAGGCCCAAGTCTGAAAAGACTAGTCATTTAGGCTGTATTTTAAGCAAATTTAATACTGACTAATTACTCTGGGTGCCTTACTTGAATTACTTAGAAGGCTCTCATTTTCAAAGGGCTGGTAAAACAGACCCCTCTCAGGAATCACAAGTTTGGCCAGCCACACTTTGAAGAAAGCCAGTGCCGAACGTAAGTTAATACAGTATTTGCATACATATCCACCTAAAGCAGAAGACCACAAAGAACTCAGGAACATTTTCTTCTGGGAAGCATTAGTAAAAGGGCACAGTCACTGGAACACTACTCTTTCATCCAAAAGCAAGTAAGTGCCTTCTGTAGAAGCACGTATACAAGTTCCCCGGGTGCAAATAAGACAGGAATGATGTACTATATCCAGACAGGACAATCTTTGAGTTGGTAATAGCATTTTAAGTAGGGGTCCCAGAAACATCTTCAGCATGACACTGCCTTCCAGTGAGCCACTTGAGCTGAGAGAGTGCTGCTGACAGGTTCTCTTCATTCAGAGAGAGAGCTGACAGCCTAACCTTACACCTTTAGTAAAGTCTGTCTCATCACTGTGTCGTATTTCAGTGTGCACCCCAGAAATAGAAGGGATGAGAAACTCCTCATTACTATACTGTCTTCAAGCAAGGCTTGTGAAATAGGGGAGGAGGAAAGTTTTTGAAGAAGAAAACATATACCGGATCCACCGCCTTTTACTAAAGCTGTTAAGTGAAACTGAGACGGCCTCAAAAATAAAACATTTTCTCTTTGGTTTTGCTTCAAGCTATTACCTGTGAGTAAACTACTTTGGAAGTACCACAGCGTGATAAACCTATTTGTCAGCTATCTTTTTGCATTTTGGGGGGAAGAAGGGGAGCAAAACAAAAGCAAAATACCTTCTCCAACACTAACCTGGCAGTGAAATCATTACAGTTTGGCATTAGGGTATACCCAATGTGTCCACCCAGAAGAATAAAAGTTCTCTGGCTCTGCAGATTTTGCCTCTCCCTGCAGAAAGGGGAATGGCTGATGCCCACTGGGATCTTTCTAGCTACAAACATAAAGCAGGGCCCCTTGTTGGTTAACACGTTGTATGCACTGCCTGTTTTCAGTTGGTTTATGGAATATGGACGTACAAAGTTACAGCTGCCTCGGAGGTCTGGGGAGCTGACAAACAAGAACAGAAACTGCAGAAAGAGGCAGGAAGCCTGGTGAAAGAGCGATTACCACCATGCGTCAAGTATTTAAGGCACTTCTAACACAGTATGTTCTCCAGAAGATTCTTGTGACCAAATACGAACATTGGTTTGGAGCAGAGTTAGGTTTGGAGGCAGTACTCTCTTGCTGAGTGCTGGAGGTAGCTCCGTACCTAGCGTACCAACGCTTCAGAAGGACCAAGCTGGGTGGGACAGGGTGGGGCTCTCACATACGATGTTTTTTTCATGCAGAAACAGCGAATCTGATCTCTCAAATGAAATGTGAAGCAGTTCTCCCCTCCGAAACATGCATAAAGAGACAAACATAAAAAAGGCCCGAGACAAAGGGTTGAAGCGACACTTACGCGGCATGATCCCTTGGCTCACCAGCTCCTCTCGCGTGCGCCGCTGCTGGAGCTTCAACTGCAGCACTGCACAACAGCAGGGAGACAGAAGAGAAGGAAACCCGTGAGTACCAGAACCACCTGAAGGGACATTTTCAAACGCATCTCGTTTCCTCCCGTGGATGCCCGGGCGCTAGGGAGCGGCGGAGCACGGCGATGCCCCTGCCAGCCCCGCTCCCCTGCCCCGCTGCAATTGCAGAAGTGCCCGTGGACGGCCAGGTTTCCGCGTTGCGCCGCAGGCAACGGGGAGAGGAAGTTGCGCAGGGTCTTGGCAGGGTGATAAAAATCCGCAAAGCCAGGCCTGTTTCTCAATTCTTTGTAGAGGCACCAACTTCTTTCCAAACCATTAATATTAAAAAAAAAAAACAAACAAAGAGCAACACCAGCTGCCAGTCCTCCAGTGCACGCAGGATGACATCCCAGCTGCTAATGACTCCTGCAATCTCTAATTACCATCTGCAGATTAAATTGATATGACAAAATTATTGGTCTTGCTCTAAATTACAAGGCTGATTTCCTTCCTCAACTCAGAAATTCACCTTCGGAAACATCTCATGGAAGTGAAATACCATGGATCTATCTAGAAGTGTCCTTGTTCCACAGCAAAAGGAATCCTGGGCCATTAGAATTTTTCCTATTTATTTCAGCGTACACATGACCTGTGTGAAATGCAATTATCTACTTTTATTTTCTAATGGAAACAATTTCAACATTTACATTATAACATCCTTTTCCCTTTAAACTCTACAATCAAAGCAACATTCTAGACATTGTTCTTACAGTCAAATCTGATGAGGAAAAAAAAGCCACACACAGCAATTTAGGACAACCCGAGCGAGCATCAATAGATACTGAAACCCATGTGCAACCAAGCCCAAGCACCTAAGTACACTTAACATAAAATATTATAAAATGAATGGCGTGGCATCTTCCCTGCTTTCACTTCAATCTCCCTGTCAAGCTTATATCTGTTGTACAGTCCACCTAAGAGAAGTCCACACAAATGTAGTGGAACCACCAGAGAGCAAAACTGCTCCGTAGTCTAACTATACGAGCTCATTACAATCCTTATGCTTCCTTTCTCAAGTACTTTGTCCAATACATTCATGTCATAAATAAAATACATGTCATAAATAAATAAAATGTCAGGAGAAGGTGCCACTTTGTCTACTTACACACATCATCCCACTTTACCTGCTTCTTTCAACCTCCTCTTTGCGGTTTGCATTTGCCTAAGACACATCTTCCAGTAAGGGTTCTGGTCTCCATGTGACGTTAACAAGAGATCCATCTCTTCCTTAGCTGTTTGCACAGTGGCTAATCACCCTCACTGAAATTTTTGCTCGGATTTGTCCAGTTTCTACTTCCACTGGCTCCTGATGTACCTTTCTTTGAAAGGTTTCTGACGCTGGAAGGTATTTCCTACCCGTGCAGGTACTTCTGTGCTCACAGTGTGCGACCAAGTTACCTCTCTTCTGTTCCTCACGCCAAACCAGAATTCCTTAATGTATGCATCCCGGGTGGAAAACTACTTCCTTTTGCACGGGGAAGAGAAAGAGGGAGGGAGGGTGTACCAGAGCACCACGCTAATTCTTTGTGGGATCAGCCAAGAGCCAGAATGGGGAGGAGGGAACGCGGAGGGGAAGGAACAGGCCCTTTGTGAAACTGCAAACAGAAGTGGTAGTCCCAGACTCTTCCTCCCACCCAGCATGCAACTGCACTCCTACTTCTCTGCTGGCCTGGTCACAGACCTTTTCATTTGACGGGTTTGTTTTGAGGTGTTCAGACCCGAAGCAGGCGATGACGCATCTCCGCAAGCACTCGATCTAACGGCTCACGGCGACAGAGTCCAAGCTCTCACTCCCCACATCATCTCTCAAGTTCCCTCAGCTGGTGGCTGGACTCACTGACACAGCTGAGACCACAGCCCAGCCCAAACAGGGAACACGTTTCTGTCTCATTATTGAGTTGAAGAGGACAGCTGTATAGCCAGGTATGTGCTAACACTAACAGAAGGTGGGAGTGAGACTTCATCCTTCCAGCAGCAGTGTGCCACTAAGTGATTCCAGCCCTACAGCACATTAGATCTCTCACTGGCTGGCATTATTTCCCCCAGTTAGCCATTTCAGGGATTCATTTCAATCCCCTAAATTAGCACTTCTCGCTAAACGTATAGAGACAAGGCACAGAACTATAGCATCAGGTCCATCTCCCCAGCTTTAAGTGCAGATAACCTCCTAATTACTCGTGTCTTCCCATTTACACACCTAGCAATGTATGTTAGCCCTCCGTGCCACTTTTGGATGAGCTACCTCCCCTCCCACTTCCAACTGCACCTACTGGTTACCTTTCACCTCCCCGAGTCAGGGATTTTCAGGGACAAACTCCCCCCAACACAGGCCTGATTATCATTTTTTGCTCCTTGGTGCAGAACTCTGCCCTCACCCTTATTTACACATATTTTTCCTAACTTTCTCGGGTTGCCTAATGACCCAAACCATTTTTTAAACATCATTATTTGTGCCTCCACTAATCTTTGTTCCGTCCACGCTGTTACCATCTTGCATTTGTTTCCTGGGCTGATCCCAGCTAGAGACGTTGTTCTGCTTTCTTTGATTACAGTCGGCTTAATCCACTTAAGCAGTACTTCATTAAATTCAAAGACACTTCTCAAAACCAAAATACACCACGCTGCTAAGTTCAAGACATTATAAAAGTCTACTGCACCCAGACAAAATCCCTAGCAACTGAATTTCGTGTATCCAAACAACATTGCATTTGAGCAGACCTGTTTGCAGAGACTGAGGAGCTGGACAGTGCCATTGTCCTGCTATTCTTACACCATCTAAATTCTTCAGCACATTTTCCAGAGGTTTTTTTTCCTGGAACTGATACCAGCTTAGCCACTCTTTACTCACCCTTTTTTCAGTAGTGATGCAAAGTGTTACTGCTCTTGCACTCTTCCGAAGTCTCCCCTCTGTTTATTAGATTTATTAGGAGTCAGTCTCGGACAGACAGCTAGAGACTTCATCCATGACTTCAAATTTCCTTCTTGACTGCAGCTTCCCTTATGAATTTTCTAGATACAGCTTATTTCTCTGTTGGTTACCACCTACTACCCTTTTCCTCTACCCATCACATGCACCTTTTATTTTAAAACACACTTCACAGCAAGAAACTAGCAACTGTCAAGAGAACTAAAGTGGAGAATAGAAAAAAGGCCATTTCCAGGATATCTTTAATAGGCATTAAGTCAGTCCGGGGATTTATGAATGTATATACATGCATATTAAGCAGCGGTTATAATCAGCAGATAATGCACTTCTTTTCCAATACAGCTTATTTTTGTGGCAGGGAGTAGGACAAAAAGGATTACTTCAGTTCACCCCTGAATTCATTTTGGCTTAAATAAGTACTTGGAGTTCCCAACGCCATTTCATATATTTAGGAGATCACCTGTTTACGTGTGCGAGTGTGTGAATCCTATATATAGATTAACAGATGGCCCAAGAGCCAATCCAAGGCTGTTGTACATGGAGCTCAGCCAAAGGTCTAGAATGACCAGAGAAATTCAAAGTTACTCAAAGACAGACTGCAGTGTCTTTCAATCACAAGCCAACAGTCTTCTGTCACCTTTATCCCTGTACTTTAAATTAATTTCTAATTAAATCAGGGCATACAAAGGAGAGTAGATAGCTGCTGCCTTGAAAATAAGTTTCATACTGGTACCCTTCCATTCACCTCCTTTGTTCAACTCGTGTCACAGTCTGCAACGTTTTGTGGGCTTTGTATGTTTGTCTGATTTTCCCAGTTGAAACTGGGAATGATGTATTTATTTCATGAGCATTAAAAGTTCTGAAATACAGTTAAAGTTTGAACAAAGCTTTTATCTATCTGATGAACAGTTCCAAGAATGAGTGAAACGTTCCACCATCTGGGAGCTGCTGCCAGCAATTTAAGAGGAGAGGTAGAGAAGAACTGGGGGAGTGGGGGGAGGAGTGTGTACTACAAGACAATACAGCTACTACCAACAGAGTTACAGTCAGTGAAATACAGCAAGTCATGATTATTTTTTGCTCAGCTTATCATAAAACTGCCTTAACAGTGAACCCAAAGGCATATTCCAAGACCAGAGCTTGCTTCTGCCTGCTCATGGATGGTGGCATCTCAGAGAGGTATGTGTTTAATATACAGAGCCTGGAGCCATAGGGGTGGACACTTCCAACTCCAGTTGTAGTACAGGGCTGCATCAGCAGTAAGCAGTAGCAAGAACAAATGTCTATGATGAGCTAAGTTGTTTTTTGCAGCTCATCATCTCAATCTGCAGCAGCGTGCCTGCCCTTACAGACACTTTGTGTTTAACAATGTGACTAGAGCTGCCACAGAAACTAGACTCCAGCCTCAGCATCTCAAGAGGAAAAGAAAAAGAACCTCATCTTAAAGACTCTGTCACATAGCAGGGCAGGTTAATGACAAGAAATTTGATAAAATAGTCTGCATTTCCTGTTTTTTGTCAAAAACTAGCAAAGGGAAGCACACAGCTCTCAACTGCAGCTTGTGGTGAGGTCCCGCGCAGGTTGTATTGAACACAGACTTACTGCCAAAGCGACTCTGTGTCCACAGTTCTACAAGATCTTTTGATTTTAAGGAATCCCAAGCACTACCCACGGCTGCCCAACCAAGATGATGATTAAGCAGGGCCATATGGGGAATTAAAACAGAATTACTACAGCAGCAGTGCAGAACGGGAAGGCAGGAAGGCTGCTATGGCCAAACAGAACCCTGCAGAAGGGCTGAGGAACTCAGCCTAGAACTCCTGGCTGAGATACCCCTGCAAAAAGGAAGAGTGCAAGACACAAACCACGTATTAACTAGGTAGGCTGTATACTCCAGACATGAGCTATTGATTGTGGAAATTCAGGGAAAGGAGCCTGCCTGATAGAAAAATTTGTCCTTGCAACTCAATCAATAAGCCATGCGATTGGAAAGAGAAACTACCGAAGAACAAGCGAAATCAGCCTAACCTCATTATCTAAGCAAGAGTGCAAGCATAAATAAAAGCAGTAAAAAGCAAACTATGCACTTTAATGCTCATTTCTTCACAGTCATTTATTTGTATGCTGTGCAGTGCTCAAAAGCCTTGTGCCACAGCATCCACTTGACTCAAGAGGAAGCATCAATACAGCGTGAGATGGGATGGAAACCTTCCAACTAAGTTCATCAGCACCTCTACCTTTCAGCAGCGACAGAAGATTTCTTAGGAGAATTTTCCCTGGCTTAGCACTGAGTAGGTCTGGCTGGGTTTACGTCGGGAGGGTGAGAGATGGCTACCTAAGGAAAGGTGGCACCGTGCCACCGTCTGCAGCCCACACATTTTGCACTGTTTTTGTACAATGCGTGTAACGCCGTTGGGTTAAGCCAACAGCCTACACGCAATCAACTTAATTATACTCTGTAACTATAAAAGACAACCTTGATGACACGGGATATTTGCTGAACGAAATCAGCACAGCTGCTTGTGCAGGGCTGGGGGCCTCGACTTAAATATCACAGCGCCGTGTAACTATTGCTTTGAAGGCTGAAGCCACCTTTCTCCACTTACCACTTGGCCACCAGCAGTCCTTCTAAGACATTGAGAAGACGTTTTTTTCCTGGTTTCTGATTAAATAGTCACATCTGAGCAGTGGCCAATGCCAAATTTAGCTTTGGGATATGCAGCACATCACCCAGTGTTTTCAGTCCCTCGGAGATGCGGGACGAAAACCCTTCTCTCACACCAAAAACAGCCCCCGAGCATTTTCCAGCCGTGAATGTTGACTCACGTTGTCCCTTTCATGCTTCGACAAGAAGCCAGTGAGGTTCTGGTACATACACCAGAATGTATGTACAGATGTACACATGCCAGGCTCCAGTTGCAACACTTTTCTGTGGAGAAGCAGCCGAGGGTGGTTAGTATTACCAAATGTTTTGTGCTGCCCACAAGAAGCTGTGTAAAATATTCAGCTATTTGTGACCAATGAGTGAGGATACAGTGGGCAAAATTAATTCTGAAAATAATGCAAATTGTTGAGGTGGGCAACTTGGTTTTTTTCCCCCCGAGCTGCTTTTTTCTGGCACTGTTGACAACGCTCCCCACATCGCACAGAATGTGCCAGAATGGGGGCTACCAACAAAGAAAAGCCAACTTTTTAGGCCTTTTTTTTAAAGGCAATTTTCTGAGCCTAACAGCATTTTAATCCACTAACTGCTGATGGGGAATACATGCTGGCTTTGCATTTAAGCAGACTGTGCTGTTAACAGAGAAGCATTTAAGTGAAGCAGACTGTAAATGACACCCAAACTGCAGGGATTATATGACAGTTTGCCACCCTGTGAAGGGGATGCCAAAAAGGCACGTCCCTCTGCGGGGTGAAGGAGAAGCAGCCGGTACAGCGCTGATCCTCACAAGCTGCAAGCATCCACTCTTGTTGGGAATAGCAGCCACACGGTTCTGGTCATCTCAGTACGTTTTCAAGAGTAGCTCAGAGTAAGCCTGGGCAAAGAGACAGTTCAGAAGTTCACTTCTTGACTGTGTGAGACTATCTCACATTCCACTACCTCTTTTCTCTACTGCAGCAACAACGGCTGCTATTAAAATGCAGGCAGTTTCCTCAGCTCTTCCTTAGCAACCACACTAGAGAGAAAATGGAGTGTGAGAGGGTAAAGAACAGAAAGAGAATTTGATCCCTTACACTGCTACAAGAACATGTCACACTAGAGGCAAAAGCCACTTATTTATATTCGTGCTGTGGTCTCATCTTTGTGAGAAGCAGGATTGGGATTACTCTCCCTACAGCCAAAGAGGAGGTCTGTGAAGTAGACCCTGAACGGGAAACAAGAGCAGGATCAGGAGTAGTTCCCTATCACACAAATGCTGAAAGTGGATTTCTTAGCAGCTGTGCAGCAGTGGGCAGGTTCTGCTGCAACAGGCTTAGGTGGGCAGGTGTCTTATCAGTTTGGGGAACACTGATAACTCCTTACCCAGCTGTCGGCACAAAGCCAAGCCAGAGGCTTAACCAAGCAAGCCATACAGCTGCATCAAAGGCAGATATAGAGGACTTGAAACTTTTTTTTTTCATGACCAACTTTTCTTTCTTATCCTCTTAGTAAGCTTTTTGAGAACGGGAGCGCAATTCTGTCTGGTGTAGACCTAAAACCCCTATCAAGACCTTCTTAAAAAGCAGAACGCATCCTTCACCTCCAAAGCAACAGCTTCCAAAATGTTTCATGGTAGATGTGCTAGTAATAACCCAAGGATGTAATGTGGGTCACATAACACTAGGGTTGCTTCCTTCCATCCAGCAATTCCCAAAGCCTTCAGGCTCTCAAAAGCCCAGAAGTTTTGAAAAGCAGCTGAAAAGTACAGAAAAGGAGTGACTGGTCGTTTAAGAACACAAAAAATGAGGAGAGAGAAAATTAACTGACTGGGCCTGAGGACAAGAACAGCTTGTTTCTTGATAAAAATCACACTCTTCAAAGCTTCTACAGCTCAGAATGTTCTTGGGTCGTATAAAATCACAGACATGACACGCAGCTTACGCACGGCTGCTGGTATATTAGATGCACTATCTATATAACTGTATTCCAGTTTTGGCTACTAGAAAGAATAAAACAGGTACAGAGAAGAAGTCTTTCATTGGGAGGATGCTGTTGGAAGAGAAATACGAAATAGGAGTAATTTTTTTACAATGTTTTCAGAGGATAATGAAATACTTGTTTGTATTCTCTTTTAATGAGTCAGTGTTATGAGGCATTCAGTAGCTGTCTTACTAGAGACAAACACAGATTCTTTGATATGGCTGATTTAGCACAATCAAAGTTCCCAACCTACAGAAGAAACTGGTTCCCAAAGAAAATGGAATCGGAAGCAAAAGGAGCTATTTCCATCCTCAGATATCACCACAAGGTAGCTGGCTCACGCTGTGAGCACAGAACAAGCAGCTTACTCAGGCAGGTCATTTTGGAGGCTTCATATCAAGTTTGATACGATGCAGGAATCAAAGTAATGTTAATTAAAAACTGCATTTAGAAGACAAAGCTGCAGTTCACAGCAATTTCAGTCTTGTCAGAACACAGCATTACAAAACAAGCAAAAGCAGGAGCACGGTCCAAGTATCCCAACATAAGATGTTCTAATCTCCAGACGGGACAGGATGGTTACTCCCATCAGAGGTTCTCAAAAGCTCAAGTCAGCATTGGCCTTCTGCAGATAAAAAAGGAAGAACTAGTTCATGGTCTTCAAAGTTTACAATCTCAGTCCTCAACATCGGATGCAATTGAGCGTGTTTACTTCACGGGCGCCACTCAAGGCTATCCAAATACACGCAAACTTGATTATTACTGCAAAAGTTAGGCTGGATTTTGCAGGGTTCTTTTCATATTTCTTTAAAGTACAGACTAGCAGTTGCTGTGCACGTTACAGCATGTGCCTTTACATTCTCCCTTCCTGATTTGACTCCTGCCAAGTACAATTTAGGGAGGGTTAATGCCATTTTAATCATTGCTGGTCTACTTAGTAAGATATGCAACATGTAAAGATGTGCAACAAGCTTGTTGTCCTCCTTTCTTCTGGGATAAAACCACAGGCCTGCCAGGGTCTGCAGGTTGTGAGCAATTTGGAGTCAGCCAGGGCAGCTGACCCGGGTTGGCTACAGGTGTATCCCATAAAATTCATGCTCCATATAAAGAGAGCAGCTCAGGAAGGGGAAGGCTTCTTCTGCTTGGACTCCTCCTGGCTCTACTTCCAAGGACTGCCTTCCTGTTTATTGTGACCATCGTACGTTTCCTAGGCTGAGTATAACTTTGTTTACTTTATACTGGCATTGATAATAGCTTGGCTGCTTTGTGGAAGCTGTTTTCATTTCAACCTATGGGTCTCCTCTCCTTGTCCTGATTCCCCCCCTCACGACACGGGATGGGTCACTGGGTCATAGAGCAACCACTATAGTTCAGCCCTGAATATGAGCTAAATGTAGATACCTGCCAACAGGAAAAGTTGGGTTGCTTTATATGCAGAGTGCTGATTCTTACCAAAACATTTTGTCCCAGTAATGCTGGTTAGGGGAAAATTAAGTGTGGGAACTACTAGGCAGATATCCATATCTATGGAAACTGGCTACTTTGCATGATTCAACAAGATGACCTGGAACAGAATACCTGGATGAAAAGGTCTACTTAAAATTGACACAGCAGTGTCATAAGACACTAAATATTATCTGTAATCAGTGCTTGTTGATGTCATCTATATATTCATTGTTACTATCTATAGCTGGAAGAGAAGCCTTGGCAGGGGGAGGGGGGGAATGAGAATTTCCCAACTCCCTGTGTAAACTTGAGTCATGGCCTATACTGATCTAGATGTTTCCATGAAACAATGAACAAGGAGGAACTAACGTTGTCCTTAACCACCTTGCAAAGACGACCCTGGAAAGGAATTCTCAAAGATAATTTAATATGACATGGCAGATAGGGACAAATGAAGGAAAAAAAGGAATGGGTAGATCTATCCTGATAATCAGCTTTACAGCTGTCTACTAATGTGACAGCACAAAAGGTGAGCTACACAAGGGAAAAAGCAAGTTTAAACCCTTTTCATTTTTTTTCTTTTAAAGATAGAGGTATGTCTGCTTACAAGAAGAGCTACGTCCTTTATGTTTCCTCTAAAGATGAGACTTGAGAATTCTTAATATTTTTCCTGAAAAAAAAAAAATAGAAGGAAAAAAATTTGGTTTATTTAAACCTCTGGGTTTAAACCACAGGGCCCCCTCTACACAGAGAAGATAAAAGCTTCCTTCATAGAAACCACCTATTGGTCAAGATACCATAGAACTTCTGTGGCATCAGCTGGGACGCCTTGGCATATGAGCTGTGTCTTTTGGGTTTCCCACTGAAAGATGGAATTATTTTGTATTTCCAGGACCACTTGCAGATTCTTAACCACCTAAAGATAGTTGGTTTCCTGAAACCAAATGCAAATGAGCACAAATGTGTTCTTCCGCAAGCGCTAGGGGAAAAAAAAAAACCCATACAAGTATGCAAATTGAAATACAAACCCAGCAGTTCTTCAGAAGAAGGAATTAACTGGTTATATAGGGAACTCGGAAAGCTGGCCCTTATCATTTTCAATTAGCCAGCTTGAGCATCTCCCAGCTTCAGTTGTGCTGACAGTTATTTCATAGCACATGGGGAAAAGCAGTTCTGCCCAGCGTGCATACTACAAATAAAGACTTGAAGCATTCTCTGCCTGGTTACTATTCATCCCACGAGCTCTTGTTCAAGCCCCAGCATTCTCTGTTAGCAAGAATTTCAGGTGGGTGCTACAAGGAATTAATATATGTCTTTATTTCATGGTACTGAGAAACATCTTTGTTTTCTCAAAGACTGCGAAGAACATGCGATGCTACCACAGCATCTGAGGTTCAAATAAAGCTCCTGGAGTTTTTGTGCTGCAACAGTCAAGGTTTAAGTGCAAATTCTGTTAGAATTTTGTTTCTACTTGTAAAACAGTTACAAGATTCAGCTATGGCCCTGATACCCTCTCCATTTGAAAACAGTTTCTTCAGAGCAGCCCGATACAGATGCTGATCCCCAGAATTTACATTACACATAAAAAGCACATTAAATTCCCCAAGCTCTTTAAACTATGATCATACAACATCTATCTACTACTTTTTACTTCCTTTCATATTTACTTTCTTTCAAAATCCTGACCTACAGATCTTCAGGACTGACTTCCTTGGGTTTTTCCATGAAGCTCAATGTAGTTCTTAAGTGCTATCATAGCTATAAATATATCTAACTAATACAATTCTATGTAGCAGGTCAATCAGCACACTAAAATAAACCCCCCCCCAGTCCAGAATGGCCTGCATGACCACTGATTTCAGACTGGTGGGCAAATTGTGCAGATGTTTGAAGTGTTACTGCCGGCTGGGTCGCCTGGCGAAGGGAAGGGCAGGGAGGAGGCTGCTGGCAGCAGCAGCAGGTACTCCCACACTCCCTGCACGCAGCGGAAGGTCTCTCCAACTGCTAACAGAGGTGGGCTTTTGCCAACATGCTGAACAAAAGCAAGTGAAGGGCAGATGTGTTTCTTCTCCTTGCTTCCTCCAGCAAAGAGGCAGGGGAGCTAGCTCCACGGTGACAGTGTTTGCAGTTAGATCCATGGTCACATGTCAGTCCTGAAGATGAAATCCTTGCTCTAAACTGCCTGCAGTCAATGTGACACCTATTATTAGCAGCAGTTAAAGAGTCTGGCAGTGAGGCACAAAGGTACTACTAGTTTAGCATCTACTTAAATATTGGCTTCCACTTCTGAAAAGGGAGGATTTTCCATCGGAGCGTGGAAATGGGTCTGAGCTGCAAGCAGGGTTAGAAGGACTTTCACACATACATATAATACAGAAAGAGGTATGAAAGCTCAGGAAAATGAAAGTGAAGAGCAGCAGAAAGAGCATTCACTAAGATAAGAAAGAAAAGAAACCCACAACTGTTTGCAGGGACAGGTTACGTGCTCCTTGTAATGCTGACCAAATCATGCACACTGCTCTGAAACTTGCAGAGCTGAAGAACCAGAGAACATTGCTATTGCCACATGCAGCTCCTACAGAAACACAGCTGTGGTCTCCACACATTTAATACTAGAGCAGCATCAAGCTGGGGACACTCCACACAGAGAAACTTGAAAGTGAATCTCTTCCTTCTGTCACCCAGAGAGCATCACTCAGATCCACCCCCCCCCCCAACAATCCAGCTGGGCAGTGCAGTGCTTGTGCCCTGACAAGCATCTCAGCCAGGAAGGTCACCAAAAAGATGCTGAATGTGTCAGCTGGAAGAGTGCAGCTGGGACATTCCAGTGAATAACCTCAGAAGGGTGACAGGCCCATGAGCTGCCTCTGGGGATGAAGATCACAGAATGAGGTCTTTATGAGCACGGCCACAATGGATCATCCCTGTCCCTGCCATGGAGAGAAATCCATTATGGGCACTTCTAATAAAAACTTCCAAATGGCTGGTTTTTTACTAAATATTTTCTTTACCACTGCTTACTTCCGAAAGGCTGTATTAAAACGAGCAGCCTGGACTTCACCAGTTTTCACTGTCAATTTAATGTCCCAAAGCAATATAACCTCTTGCTTCTTATTGACCTTATTTCACATTTCTTGTTAGCTTCATCGGGTTAAGTCTAACTTGAGATGGCAGAACTGCAAAGTAAGTTGTTTGTTTTCTTGGAAGAATGCCTACTGTGTTACATACGGTACAAACTTTGACAGTAGGTCACCTGCACAGTTGTTCTACCCATCTCATTGAACACCAGAAAAAATCCAGAATACACTCATGAGCAAAAAAACACGTTGTGTATTTTATCAGTAATCACCATATTGCATCACACTGCAGCTACTGCAGGTCTGCTCTTGGTTTGGATACGTATGAGCTTAGTAAATGTTACATACTGTTAGGGAAAAACATTTTACCTACTTCCACTAGCCCAACCAAGAGAAAGAAAACTAAATTCTTCTCCAAGTTATGCTATTCAGCAGATGATGCATCCACTTCCAGGCCTCCTGCAAGAAAAAGGAACGCAATTTGCCCCCGTAGGCTCACTGCATGTTTTTGTTTGACAAACCAAAGCTATCTCAGGGGTGATAGCCCATTTTCTACCATAGGCTGCAGAGGTTCTTGCCAAGAAATGTGCTGCTTTAACATTTTGGATCAAAATTTATTGATGCAGCAGGTGACAAGATCGGTAATTCAATGCTCAGAAAAGACTGGGTAGATGGGAGTTGGGGCATGAAAGGAAAGATCTAAGCAGGCACTTATTTTTGGTATAGATATTCATTAAGTTGTTGATCAATGACTTGCAGGTGTGACAGAATGCTGAAAAATCTGAGGTGACTGGTGACAGATCTTACAGATGACAAAAGTACCAAGATAAGATTTACAGAGGCAGTCTGATGTGGATCCAAAACCACAAGCAGAAACTGCAACTGCCACTGACCCTTATCATCTTTGGGCAGGAGAGTCACAGTGACATCTGTCTGGCAAGGACCCTGAACGAGCACGTTAACTGCAAAAGTTGTTTATGGATGCAAAACAGGCAATCTGAGCTTAAGTATCATAGTTCTGTTTTCAAGAAAGCATCTGCTTTCCAAAAGCTCCTGGGAAGTCTATGCATCAGTCACTTGCTGTTTAAAATGATAAAGATATTTTCTTTTAAAAAATAAACAACAGATTATTATGAAATAATGAATAACTCCAAAGTTGCACAAGTTTTTTTCAAGCTTTATTAACACGCTTCCCTGTTGCTGGGATTATCAATACCCCAGTACCACTGCCACTCAACACAAAGCTCAGCTCAACTGCGAAGTAAATTCAGTTGATAGGGCAGGAAAGCACTGACTGCAGATTTGAGCTGGTATCATTACTGGTTCAAAGCACTGCCTGCTGCCAGATACACTCCTTGCAACACACCCACTTCCTATTCTCTTTGTTTTCTGCATGTGTTGAGTCCTCCTGTCTCTTTGCTCTTGCAGGTACGAGCTCTTTTCGTATTACTTTGTGTTAAAGAAAGTATTAGAGTAGCCAGTTTTTGACAAGTGAAGTAGATCACAGCGTGGTAAACAAGCCAGCCTTTGTCCCACTCCTCCTCCTCCTCCCATTCCCAGAATGAAAATAGCTAGGGCTAAAGCAACAGCTGGGGATCATTACGCTGACAGGAATAGTTCAGTAAACTCCAAGAGGGGAAAACATGTCACATCCAAAAAGACCAAAAACACACTAGGGCACCAGGACAGAAGAAATCTGTAAATTCAACTCCAGGGATAATGCTACAACTCTCCTTCCACTGATATCAACTGACTTCTGGATGACCCTGGTCATCCAGTGTTAACCCTTTCCCTAAGCTTCCCGATCGTGTCACCCAGTTAAGAAATACCCTGAAACACCTCCAGGCTTCCCAGTCAAATGAGGCACACTGGGAATTCAGCAAAAATTAATTTAAATTGCCATCTTACTGCCAACTTCAAGCCACCTCAGGTTGACAAATCATTATCTAAGCTTCGCTGCACCTTTTAAGCACAGTCGCAGACTAGCCAGCAGACCAGCTCCCTGCACATTCAACACATTTTCTGGTTTTCTGTATCACAGCACTATTTGCACAAATAATTTTCAACTCTGGGATGCACCTGGCTATAATTCAGAGATGCGCCTGTTGGATTTTGTGACTGATTTCTGACGTTCCTCAACCATGCCTTCGCATGAGGCATCGCTTTGACATCTCCCACAGCATCTTCAGATCCACTCTGAGCGAGGAAGGCAGAGATCAACCTTTACAGAAAAAGGCCACCCTGCATTCCTGTGAGATGCCTGAGATGCAGGGGCTGTCCTCTTGCTGGGGATCTCCTTGGTGTGCTGAGCTTCCAAGTCTGCACGAGCAGGTTCTTCTGCCCTCTACTGGATGGGCCATCAACCAGCTTTACCTTCAGGTGTTCCAACAATAAGGTCTAGACCGCTCATGAAGAAAGCAGTATGTTAACGAGAGCTTGCACCACTCCTGATCTCTTCCAAGTACTGGACAGATATTAATAGTTTAATCAAAGGCTAAGCTAACTCAAATTACCTCACATTTGCTGTGGCCCAAGAATGTGCGCGCCGTTACCGCGGATCAGATCAGATGGCACGCAGGAGCTCCTCCGTGCGCCCGCGCCCCGAGACGCAAACCTTGGAAAAAGACAGGTGAGCTCCACTCTCAGCCCCCAAGTCACACTGAACGTTTCTGAAAGGAGGACTTGCCAACAATAGCTTTTAAATGAAAGATGTCTCACAGAGGTGGAAAAGCTGGCATTCACTTTTGTATGTACTTGTGGACTCACGTGAATGCAATCAGTTTTCCAGTTGTTTTCTGTTTCCAGTTGTTTCTTGTGATTCATATCTTTCATGAGGGGCTACCATACTGCTGAGTTAACTGGTCTAGGAACTGCAAACTGGGTGCTGGTGGTTGAAAACTAAAGCATTCCAAGGCATTCTTGAATAGAAAACATGTTTATGGATTCCTGCATTCTAGGAATTTTACAGATAACTGCCCCAACACACACTTGGAAAAATACAAGCATACGTTCTTTGACTTCCCCACATCAAATCCATTGGATTTGGATCAGGAGCTCCCAAACTTCAGTATCAAGTCCCAGTTCAAAAAAATAAATAAATCAGATTTAGGAAACCATCTGTTTTCCAGAGGCAAGGAAACAAGTTGAAATCTATTTCAGACAGCCACTTCTCATGAGATTCATTAAGGCAACAGGTATGAGCATTGATGGCATAATGCAGACACCCCGTATTTGCCTGGCTTTATACCAAGAGGAGAAAGCAGACTAGCACTCATTCAGCCCTGTGTGGTGGACTGAAGAAGTTATTGTCCCGGGCAATAACAAAACTTAAGCTGTTCCTTTTTTAGGAGGACTAAAACTAAGGTACAACAGTTGTTATAGTTTCAGCTCAATGTTAATTCTGGGCTTCCAGAGAGTCCGTAAGGGTTTACACACCAGTGCATCAGCTTCTCCACTGCCTGTAGGATCAGGCTTTGCAAAATACAGTGCATGCTACAGCATAAATATAACATAAATATAACAATATAAGAATGTTTGCTGCTGTCTCAAGTTGAAGTGAAGGAAGGTCACTGAATTACTGCATAATTCTGATTGTTGAAAAAGCTGTGTTGACTCTGCAAAGTGCAGCAACACCATCAGCCTATTCCCACGTCTAATTCCCAATACTCCAGTATCATCTGTGACGAGGAATGCTGCTTCCTACCAGCTACCAAACAAGAAGGGTAAAGAGGAGAAATAGATGCTGCCAGTTTCTTTCATGTCAGAAGAGAAAAGAATAAGCTTTCAGCTTTGCTGCTGCTCCATTAAAGAGGCTTGGTAGGGTGAGTGACAATAGGGGGTAGACACTAACAGTTTTGTTTGGCAGCCTCAGGAGCGCTAGAGCTGCAGCTGAGAGAGAAATACTCTAGATGCAACTTCTAAAACCATCTTCCTGCAACAGGCATGGCCATACAGCCTCAACTCCTACTACCCTTTACTTCACTCTTCTGTCCAAAGTGTCACTGAAAGTGATTTTCAGCTCCTCTCAGATCACATCACTCGCTCTTGAAATCACACATCACCGGATTTCTGAGGCTACTGTGCTCCAGATCTTTGCTCACTCCTGCAAGCTCCTATCAAAATTTTGCCCAGAGCCAGATGGATCCAGTATTTCTGATGGAACAGAATTCTTGTTATGTTTGCCACTGGCATTCTGTTATGTTCTGCCATTCTTCTCTGTCATCTTTTCCTGGTTCTCATTTGTTGCTATCTTTTATGCTGCATACTATGAATGGATCACCGTCTGTTTTCATCTTCTCAATCTTTTTCAATCCCTCTAGATCTTTTTTTTTACCTTGTAGATATCACTCCCTGAAAATCTGACCTCTGTCTAAAGAATATTTCAGAATTAACAAACTCCCATAAAAATAAAAGTAATTAAAAAATCACTATATTTCCAGAAGAATACTATTACCTAAACCAGAATCCCATTTAGATATACACACCTCACTCCTTTCAAACTCTCCAAAAACCAACATACTGAAACTTAAAACACGATACTCTGTCTCCTTCAAGGCAGAAGTGCCACTCTAGAACAAGCCTTTACACCTTTAATAAAACAGCCTTGAAACCTTGCTCACAAGAGCCCTATAGACAAAGAGGGGAGGAAGAAATTTAAACTCTGACATTAAAACTTCCAAATGCGAGTGAATTTGTCCTGAGTTCCAGGCACTGCAAGTCACTGCATACAGAACTCCAGCCTTGTCCTGTGACATGCTTATGAGTGCCCGCAGGGACAACAGGTCACAGGAGTCAGAGGGAAACCCAAAATCTGGACGACTGCCCAGAAAAGTAAAAGCAGGCAGATTCAATATGCAAGAGAAGGGGGAAAAAAAATATATATATAAACCAAAAATAAATAAAATTCAACCCACAAAGCAATTAGTGCCTACAAGAAAGAAATCAGAGCCTGCTAACCTTCTCGTAAGCTGTGGTATGAATCCTGGTATGTGCTTGAGCAGCTCTTCCCTTGCTTTGACACAGTCTCTGCGAGCGGCACAATCCCGACATAGGCAGGCTGGAGTGTCTTGGCTTTATCCAACATGTTAGAGAAAATCCCTGGACCTGAAGGCAGATTCTGTGACAAAGGAGGCGTCCCAGGCTAGTGAAAGGGGTGCTTAATCCTCAGGAGAGAACCAACCGCGATCTCTCTCTACCAGGCTTTGCTCACTGCACCAAGTGGTAGAGTGGGGAAAAAAAAATTAGTTCACTGCTGGATTCCAAGGCTGTGCCTGCATAGGAACAGAGAGGTACTCAAGGCACAGACAAATCCCGACAGCCAACATCGAAAGATTAAAATCAGCAAGACTCTTGGCAAAACTTTTCTTCCTGCTATCCGAAAGCTCAGACAGACCCTTCGCTGTTTGAGCGAGCAGCTCTGAGCACTCGGGATCCCAGCGTGCAGAGCGCTGCTTATCAACAGATGCGTGGACTTCTTTGTGGGGCCACTTGCAGCAACAGCCAACCTCATTCACCCAAAATAGTGAACAGTTGGTTTCTCTGCTCACACTGCAGACACATGCCAGCCAAGCAGCAGCATGTGATCGAGCGCTATCCTCTCCCCCTGCACCTCCCAACTGTAAGCACGCCGTGCGCACGGCGAGAACACCACTTCCAGTGCAGAAGCCACGCTGCCTTTTTTTCCCCTACCCCCTTTAAACTATTCCAAATAGATTTTCAGTTGTGGAGAAAATTAAACTGAGAATCTGGGAAACAGAGTTCTTATTGGCATTTGTTTTATGACCGCATATAGGTAACAGCAGCCTGCCTCTGTACAGACGCTCTTGCCTTTTCTTTCCTTCGATCTTTCTCCCAGTCTGGTAGAAAAGATAATCTGCAACCCCCAGTCAATGACCCTCTACTGCAAACACTACAACGTCAGAATCAGTGCTTGTTTGGAGGCACTCATCTCGCCTGGAGCTTATATAATGCACGTCATGAACAGATGGCATGCAGTTGACAAACTTTGGTTAGAAAGAGAGAGGCAAATAAAGAGTTCTCCAATAAAAAAGTATACTGGTATCCTTAAAAAAACCCCATCCAACCAAAACCACAACACCCACCCAAAACCCATCAGAGCACACCCAACCCAGGTTGGTCATAGTTGGTGTCATCCTACAAGCCTGAAGCAAAGACAGCCACACGGACACGACAAAAATAAAGGGGAATACTCTCAAGCCTATTGAGACAGTCTCTATTTCATATTCTGCACACACACCCCCCGGTCAAGACAAAAATTACTCATCTCCAAATAGTTCGAGAGGCATCCAAGTCATGCTACAGAGCAAGGCTGGAACAACAACAAGGGAAAAGTTTGCAATAATGAAGCTCTTATCTGAGAAAAGTGGTGTTCAATCAGGTTTTAAAAACATGACTTTAGCTTTGCCATAAACACCACTGGGGGAACAAACCAATCTAACTTATTTTTAAGTTGCAAACTAAAACAGGTGACAAGATAAAGCACCATAATGGTGTTATTCCTAAATTACCAACGTATACTCAACACAAATGCTCATCTTAAATTTAGGATTTGTAAAAGTCAAGTAAAGGTTCAGTTTCACAATGAACTTTGGCCAATAAGGTCAAATTACTGTATAAATAGACGAGCCTGCTTTTGTGTGAGCGTTAGAAGTCATGACGCTGCAGAGCTGCCTCAGGAAGCTGACCTGGCAGACCACAAGAGTGCTAGAGCCAGGATGAAGGAGGAGAAACACACTATCCAGCTCTCCCCTTTCAGCACCAACACCGAACTGCACTAGAGTCAGGCCTGATACTCTCTGGAGATAGGGCTGACAATGACTGTAATAACCAAAGAGCAGCTATCCTAATTTTTCTGCCAAGAAATACACCACCTGGATGGTGGAGATGGCAAGACTGAGCTAACTGAGGTCAACGTCTGCTAGTGCTTTGCCAACCATGAGTGTACAAGGCCTGGGAAATGAGAGCCAGTTGCTCTAGAGAGAGAGCAACACCCAGGTATTGCTAAAACAGCCCTAAGATGTTGCCTGAGTTCTGATGGAGAAGGCTTTAAGAACTGAAAGCAGAGAGGCACCAGGGATCTAATAATACATTAAATATATTGCCTGTTCTGGCAGTCTGATGATACAACCAATCTTCTGCTGCTGTAATTGAGAACTCCAACTTGATGAAGGTCTGATCCTCTCAATACAGAGCTGCAGACATACCTTGCTTTCTTCATATGTAGAAAACAGCTTGGAAAGTAAAAGACCTGAGTGGCTGAATGGCAGGTAGATAAATCTTGTTCTACACCATCAAATTTGTCCTACAGCATTATTTAGTGCTCCGAAAGGAGCAATTATCCACGACAGCAAAAGATGGGCCAGAACACTCTAAAAAGGGCTTGGATAACGTCCTCTATGCTGCAGGAAGACAAACTCTGAGGGTCCCACAGTGAAGGATATCTTCAACACACGAGCAAGCACTTGGGGGATATCTCCCTGCAAAATCTGGATTCTGGTAGATGAATAAAGACCAAGAACAACCTAGCTTGTATGAAACACTGACACTACTACTAATACACGTCCGAGATTCAGTGTCTCACACAACCTTTCCCCCGGAACTGGTAGCAGTGCTGTTGGCAAAGATTACCTTCACCAGCAGGACCTAGGTATTTGCCACCAACTGGTGGTTTGGTGAGCACTGGACCCAATTTTCATCACCTGTCCAAGATACTGAACCTTACATCCTTTGACTTTCGAGTGGGAAATGAGATCCAGGCTGTAGGAACGTACTGTAGCTGCTGCATCACTCCCTGTACCCTCACACATCAGGTGCACATACAGCTTGCACAGATAGCGCTGCTGGCTCTGAGACCTGGTGGGCACAGAATGCAATACTTGCACTTGAATGTCATTATCATTACTTACTATTTTGAACAAATTTAAGTGAACTCATTAACTTTCTCTTATTTTCCTATCCTCAAAAGCCAAGGCAGCGTATAAACAGAAGCTTTTTCCAATTCCCATTCTGTCCTAGAAGAGAAATATGGAAGAGTGAACCACCTCCAGGTTAAGTTCTAACCCTGCTGTAGATATTTGACTTTTAAATTCCAGGAGCACACGAAAATTTCCCTGTGCAAAGTTAGCACCAGAACTGCAAGGTGTTGCATCTTAAAGCTTGCTGCCACCAAAGGATGACTCCCAGCTCAGCCCCTCCTGCCCTTCTCCCAGCCATACGCTCTCTTAGCCTCCACACTATCAGTTCTGACACTCATCTGGTATCTTCATAACCCAATTCAATCTACCAAAGATCATTGCCAACAGGGACGGTGAACACCAGAGCTGCTGAACACAGATGAGAAGGGAGAGGGGCTACACCAGTCTTGACATAAGCTAGACTTCAGATGAGCTCAGCTGTAACACAAAACTGCAATGTTAGTTTTATCCCCCAAAAATTAATGTATGCTTTAAATTCAAATGAATAAGCAGATAGAAAATGTATTCACAACCCCTCCACAGTACATCCTCACTCAGGCAACAGGAGGAAGATCTCAGTCGAGGTCTAAGCCAGATGAACCCTCAGAAAGAGGTCTAAGCCCACTGTACTTGAAGATCTGTCTGTGGTATTTCTAGCAAGCAGATAAAATATGGAAAAATAATAGAATGGTGCACCTACACCACTGTAAAGCTTTGATGTCTTAGGACTCTATTCATTTTATACTTCAAAATAAATACAGGCTTCACACTGACACTTCTGTTGCTTGCTTTTTCTCAGCTAAGGATCACATTTATGTAACGTGAGTTTGCTTTAGATATTCCCAGGATCCTGCCTCCCACCAACAATGACCTTCAGGAAGATGTTAGAAACACCAAGCTGGAAGCGCTGTACGTTCTTGCTTCTCAAGTTTGCAGGAAGAACCTGAAGTTTACATACTCTTATCTTTTCAACTAGCTGGAGACAGCTAGGGCTACCAGTCAGCATTCAGAAAGCTCCCGGACACGACAGGTAGCCAAAGGTAAACCACCTTGCAGCCGGAAAAGGCAACAGCAGCAGGCACGCCTGGGAACCTGGACCTTTGCCGTAGCTTTTGAGCGGCTTTTCAGCTCCCTCAGCCCACTCTGGGATATACCACCACCCTCACTTTTGGCAACTTGGCTGTCATTGAGCTGTAAATACCGTGAGTTGAAAGCACAAAAATAGCCTCTGCACAGGCTGGAAAACCTATCAGATGATGTCAAGGCGCGTTTTGAGCCCTCCCCTCCTCCCCACCACTTCCTTTCCTGTGTCGCTTTCTCATTACCTCACTGTCTCTAATTCTGAAAGTGCTCCTCTCTGCATCTTTCAGCTGCCATAGTGAACTTTTACACAGCAGCTAAAGCCAACTCAACCCCCAGCACATATATAAACTCTGCCACCCACCCCATTCCTTGGGATTCGGCCAAGATGTCAGTTTGCCTTTCCCTGAAAACACGCACATGAAATCCGTGATCCCTATCTGCAAAACACAGGAGCAAGAGGAATGAGTTCAACCCCAGGAATGCAACGCTGATCTGCATTTGATTAACTCCGCAGATAAGCAGTTTACAACCAGCAAGGCAAGTCAACATTGCAAGCCAAGTGTGGAGACGAAGCAGCGATGCCCCATCCCCCTCTCCCTAAAACTGAGTCACTCAGCCCTGCCTCTCTCCCAGGCTCTGCAGACCTGAAGACAAAGGAGAGGCAGAAGGAAGTCAAAACTTCTGCTTTCCCACCTCTCCCCTCCCCAGACCAGCAACTCACCAAAGGTCACCTGCAAAGAGACTATGGCAATAGAGCTACAAGGGAAGAAAAGAGGGGATGGAGAGGCAGGGAAGCAGAGATGTTGGTTCACTCATGGTCCATGCTTCTCCTCCTTCCTCCCTCCCCTCATCCAGGACCTGTTGTAGTGATAAAGGGAAGAAGATGGTCCAGAAGTCTGTCCCTCCTCTAGATCACACCAAACCAAAAGCATTACGCAGCACATACTCCTAATATTAACTACACAGGAGTGTTGCACCCACAATTGCAATGCAACTTTTAAAGACAAAAGGTTTACATTGAGGTTTGCATTTTGGTTAGATTTTCTTTTGAAAAGAAAAACCACTGGCAACAGTTTTGTTAATGCTGTCCTCTAGAAAGCTGCACGTACAAATGCTCTTGCCTGTGAAGAGATTTCCATCCAAGGGAAGAAACAGAACTGCAGAACTAGTAGGAGGATTTCTCTGGCCGATGGAAGGACTCTTCCCACAACAGAAAACTTCACAGTAGAGGGCAGAAGGAAAGCAGAGGGATTAAGAAAAATAAGTTTTATAGCTAGTTCCCAAACAACTGCAGTCCACTGTGCATCTGAGCCCAATAAAAACAAGCAAGCAAATTGAAAACACATATAAAAACCACATTTTGTTATTTTTACCATTTTGGTTGACAAATTTCTGTCTGGATGCAAACACTGTTGCGTACCTCGTTATAGTTCAAAGTTACTAGCTCTTCTTCAAGTTACCACCCCCTGCTGAGCCCCCAGAACTGGTTGCATGAACACTCTCACTCTGTCCCAGTGCAAAGTTAGAAAGATTAGCTCAAATTACCTTTGCTAAGCCAACTTGCTTCACAGTGAGAGCTCACACATCAAGCACAGCATCTCAAAGGTGGAGTGGGTATCTCCAGTGGAGGGCACATATATTCCTTCAATTCAGCTACTACCCATCTTGCTCTGAAATAATAACTTAAGACCAAAGGAAGTAAGAGTAACAGTTCACCACTCTTACCTAAGAGCAGTTGCTTACCTGTTCTAAAAGAGTCACAGGTTTCAAGCCAGAGACAGTCACACAAGATTCAATGAAGTTAGAAATGTTCTGACCAGCCTTCCCACCCACAGTTGGGTCTACTAATTCACCCACAGGCACCCCAAATAATTTTAACCTCTTCGGGGCTAGGCAGATGTGCTCACACACATGCAGATGTGCACTTTCCCACTACCACCACTGCACACGGGCAGGAACATCCAGAGATTGCAGGAAGACTGACACGGAAGTATATTCTCTGCCCAGTGAAGAGCACTAAGCACAAGAGACCACACTTTTCAAAACATCTCCTCTTGCAGATATTCCAGGTTTTAATTTAAACTATGATGAACAGGTGACAACAGAAAAAAAACCAAACAAACAAGATTTGGTTTTGCTCTTGAGAGCAGAAAAAAAAAAGAGGCAGTTCTGACTGGCAGACCAAGGAGGATAGTGCCCCAGGACAGAGCAAAAAAAGCAGGACATTTGAATTTTTCTTAAAACAGTGATTTCTTTTTAGGAGGGAATAACTGCAAAAGGAGAGGTGAAAGATACCCTCACCCTCACGTTAAGGCATGTCTAAGAGATTCAGAAGTTACATCATTAATTCCTCTGGTTGTTGGGCAGAAGACATCCAGCACTTCTCCCTCCCACATCCTTTCAGCATCTGGCAATAAAAGGTTTCTTTTGTATCAAACCCTCCTGCTGCACGAAGGGGCTACCTGCAAACACTTGGAAAACGCAGTCTATTTTTAAAGCTCCTAAGCAAGGGAGGAACCAGCCAGGCTGCACCCAATCTTCATGCACTGCTCGTGAAAGGATTAGCAAACTCCTCGTTTTCTTCTCAGTTTATACTAGCTAGAATAGCTAAGAGGTAAATCCTCATTACAGTTTTGTAACACACACCAAAAACAAACAAACAAAAAAAAACCCAACAAAAACCAACTAAACAAAAAAAGCCATCAACCATCCCATTCATTTAGTATGTGAGTACCTAATGCTAATAATTTTAGACATGGGGTTTTTTTTCAGCTGTTAACTTCTCTAAAAATGGTTCGAGTACTTTGTCACAGTGCAGGCTTGGATGAGGTAAAGTAGAAGAGGAAGTTTTCTGGTACTTCTAAGGCAGTTCAGTAATGAGCTGCCTCTGAAAGTGGTTGTCTTTCCCATTGTCACAGATGCCCATCCTGCCCCGCAGTAAAAAACGGCTATTGTCAGGATTATTGGAGACAGGAAATAATTTCTTCCTTAGAATGTAAAATCCAGTTCTTGCATCGCCAAAGATCCATCAATCACCTCCACTGTCAAAGGCTCAAACTCCTCCTTTAGTGCCAAAACGCAGCTATTCCCTGGAGAGATGCCAATCTCAGGCTCTCATGGCAGCTTCAACAACTGACTTTCTGTTTCAAATATGAAAATGTATAGCACGTTTGAGTTTTACTCTTTAGCTAAAACATAAAATAAGCCTGAGACAATGTCAAGGCATGCAACTATTTAATCTCATGGAACAGACTGTGCTGAACCTTAAAAGGGCTTCCAGAGTATGGATTCATCCCTCCTCTACACACACAGACATTTCAGACCTTAAGTGCAACATAAAGCATAAATCTCAAGAGGGAGACAGTGTAAGACTGGATTTTGGATAGTTTTCACTTGTGTGCCACTAAATCATTCAGCTTCTGATTAGCAGGAAAAATATCCTGGTTAAATTATGGTAGAAGAAGTCCTTTAATGCCTTCATGGGATTCACTCACCTATCACTGCAAGAAGATGTGGTTTTGATGGTACTACTATTCCTTCTCCATAGACTAAATGGGAATTCTGCATTAACCAAACCAAAGGTTTATTCTCCTTGAAGTTGTTCAAGACTATAACAGAAGACAGAGTCTTGGTATGAAATGCATTATTGCTTCCAGTTCATATATCTCCTGTACCTCCTCCCAGTGATTTGTCACAATACTTACAGGTACCGGACCAAAACACGGTATTTTCTCCAACCAACCTGAATATAAACCTAAAATATCCATGCAGTTCATAATAATTCCCATTTTCCAAATATGTGAGACAGCTATACTTTAAGTGCCCATGATACTGTCATCACTAGCAAAAGTTTAAGGCAGAAATGATTTAAGTAGGCAAAAATACTGCATGTGTTTTGATCTGACCTATGTGGCTGCCTAAAAGAAGGGAGTGGGAGGGGCGAAGCAGAGACACGGTCCTCCTTTGCAAGGAGAATGATTACTTTTGAAACAAGTTTTAGCTCTTAACCAAGAGTTTTGGTAATCCCAGCCATGAAAGCAAAGAGAAAAGGCAAGTAACCAGGAGTGGGCATCCTCTTCTGTTGCCCCAGGAAAAGCTGCCATATCTTATGAGTTTTGATCCCCAATTGGGTTAAAAGCATTGAAAGTCGTGTAGCCTAAGTGCTTATGAGTGTGAAGATAATGGTGCTTGGAATATTATGTTCTGAGTCAGGCCTCAGCTTTTTGTTCTGCTTTCCTCCTACATCAGTGAGCTCACCTGAACGAACGCGCAGAGGAGTCTCGTTGGTTTTGGCACTTTGGTAGGAGTCATCAGAACTCATCAGTCACAGCCTCAAATGTATGGATTCTAAACAATGCAATCCTGTTAAAAACCCTTTGGTTTGCTAAACTGAGTTAAAACAAGTAGAGGAATTTACAAGTAACACAGAGTGCGTGCCAGAAATGGAATTAAAAATCTTAGCATCTTTCCCTGGCTATCAAACCTAATTTAGGAACTCAGACACAAGAAAGGGAGCGTTAAAATGGGATCGCACAGAAGCAAACAGGTTGATGAGCTAACTGAATAGACAAACATTCTGCTGAAAAAGATAGGGTCTTTATCTGCCTGCCAGTTCTTCTGATCTGACAGGACTTGGATGCTTGCTCCCAATACATCTAACAGTTGGCTTAACGGAAGTTACTTAAAAACAAACTCTTTAGAACAATTTTAACAGTATAGACACTGGCATATGCTTACTTTTGGCAACTATGCTACAGTAAGTTCAGAATTCACTACAAACTCACAATCCTCTCCTATCAGAAAGTATTTTTGCCTTAGCAAGACAGATATTGGGCAAAGTTGTCTTTAGGTTTGAGCTACAGTGTGGAGAGAGAGATGCAGAAGAAGACAGGAAAGCAGTGGATGGATATTTTCTACCCTGGCTTTTTATACTGTCTCCTGCAAGATCCTCACAGAGAAGCTGGTATTAGTATGAACTGGATGAGGAGACAGTGAGGTGGACTGAAAACTGGCTGAATGATCAGGCCCAGAGAGTGCACCAGCACATGCTGGGGGTCAAGTGCCTGGAAAGCAGCTTGTCAGAAAAGGGCCTGGGGATTCTGGTGGACACCAAGTTGAACATAAGCCAGCAATGTGCCCTTTGGATATTGAAGGCTGCTAATGGTATCTTTGGCTGCATTAGGAAGAATGTTCCCAGCAGATCAAGGGAGGAACACCACTGGTGAGGCCACACCTGAAGTGCAGAGTCTATTTCCAGACTCCCCAGTCCAGGAGAGACTTGGACATACTGGAGGGAGGCCACCAAAGGGTCATGAAGATTCTGAAGGGACTGGAGCATTAATTGAGAGGACAAAAGATGATCAGAAATCCCAGATGTTTCTGCAGCATAATCATAATAAATCTGACATATCTTAAACATTTTTTTTTTAATGGCTTTATATTCAAAAGAGAATTAGACTACTCACAAGAAAGTCTAATAGTCCAATTTGCATCCAGGCTTGCTGGGGCTAAGCAGCAGGTACACTGGGCTGCTAACGATAAAAAACAGAGGAGTGAGAAAAAGTCCAGCCCCTTCCTTCCATTGGTCACGACAAATCATTGGGTCAGTTCAAGCCACTTCCTGTTATTTTACCCCTGAGGCAAGCTTCTTCGTTTTAGTTTCCATCCCTTCACCATAAAGAGACTGGACCCCAAGAGACAGAACTACCACATTCCTGTTGGAAACATCCTGAACATAAACGCCTGTGCTGTGTAGGTTGCCAGAGCACGTACCATAAATCCAGTGCTTTGTGGACACATCAGGATTTCTCTGTAATACAAGCACAGTATAGACTTAATTTGCAAGAGCCCAACATTTTCAAGATAGGTCAGATTTATTATTATTCTTATGCCACAGAAATGTCTGGGATCTCTGAATTTCTTCTGTCCTCTTAGTTAATGGAGTGTAATTCCAGCAGGGCAGCCAGACATCTGGAAATTCTGCACAAGTCTTAGAAGAACCCTTGTGGTCCAGAGTTTGGGGGGGGGGAGGAAGTGGATGGTGTGGGAGCATATACATGACATATAGTATTCATACCAAAGTTTAAGGGGGAGGCAGTATCTGTTGTTCGATCAGCTTCTGGAAAGAAGTGCTCCCACTACAATTGAAGCCCTTGACTCTTCACAACCAACTCATGCTTCAAGGCTCAGTCCAAAAACTCCTGTTCCACGATGCTTTTTTCAGGATGTGCTTCCATTAGCAGCATCTTGAAACCATCGTGTTGTATGAATAAAATTATGCACAGCCAGCCTCCTTACACAAATTAGAGAGAATTATTTATGCATTGGACATTGGCAGAATTATGATCTTCGGACAGCCTTCCCCACACAGTTCCCCCACACTTTTCCATCTTCTGCCCCCAACTCTTCTCTCCTTGCCCCCTAAACCACTTACTCGCTGCTCTTCACTAAAGGACTAATTTTTCCCTCTGGCTCACTCTCCAAATTATTAGCTACTCAAAACTATAAATCAACCTCTACAATCTCCTGTCCTAATTAAATCAAAGGAAAGAGTAGTTTGCGTAAATAACATTTTCAAGATCTAGTTTTAGCTTCTAGATTCTGCAGAAAAGTTTCCAGTCCCACTGCAGGGCCAGAAGGTTAAGCATTTCTCAATGACGCAGGCTCCCTTAGAGAGAGAGGGATGAGGAAGTGGTCCAAAAAAACCTCATTCTTCCCAGGCACTAAATCAACAAGCACAGCAAAGAGCGAGTGCCTCTCTCCAAGGCAAACTGGGAGGAGTGGAGCAGTGCCTTATTAAAATCAATCACTTAGTCTGCCACCTTAATGCAAAAGCCTAGGACAAGGAGAAGAAGAAAACAAAGCACAACAAAAGAAGATGAAGGGGGGCGAGGAAAGATAAAACCAACAACTTAAACTTCTGTAGAATAATTGCATTTCTGTTTACAATTGCTATTCTTTTCTGGTCCATTTAGGTTGCTGGTAACTCTTGAGCTTCAGGATGCTTTGACCTTTAAAGAGGCTGAAATTTTCCTGCCTGAGAGACCACTTTTCCTACACTACACTGTTCCATACACTCACATGTTAGTCTCTGGATTTTCAAGATAAGATTAGCAATAGAGGTTTCTCCATAAGAAGCCTACTAATCTGGATCTTGTTCTTGCTTAGTCTGAGGTAACATAAGGTCAGCAAAGGCAGACTGCAAAGTGTTTTCTGTTTATTCCAGCTTTTAGCAAAAGAACGTTGAAGGCTCTAAGCCTCGGGAGTGTTTTGCAACAAATCAAACTGAAGGTACCTTCTGAAGAACTTAATCAAAAGTTGTGGGAGTTGCTGTAATTTTTAACTGGTGGTATCTCAGTGTCAGATAGAAACTTTAATAAATCAGAACTACTCTATTTTTAAAAGATATGTATTTAATTTCAGTTTACACCAGTGAATGCAAAATCCAAATCTCCAATATTGAAAGATATACACAAGGAAAAGAGCTTCAGAGCATCTCCAGCAGGAAAGGAAAAAAAAAAGTGGGAATACACAAGACCAGGAGGAAAAAAAATAACAAAAAACCACCATACCAACAAAACATCTCATCTAGGTTACTCATTACAGGCTGCTCAAGCCAAACTGTGCTTCCCTGGAAGCTTCAACTTCTTTATTTGGGATACACTGCTTTCTGAGGAAAAACAACCAGGGCAGAGAAAGTGGAAGAGACTACAAAGAGCCATAAATACATTTTTCAACCTACTTCTCACACTGGATAATTAAATAGGTTCTTATCCTGTTGGGATACCAATGCTGTGTGTAATGCCTAGGAAGTATCATTAACATTACTTAGAGGATCTGATTTTAAAGCAGCCTCACAACAAAAAGATACAAAAAAAGTAGTTGGCAGGTCACATTAGCAGACACTGCTGTAGCCCTTGCCTACTTAAGGAGACTGTAATTGGGTGCAGCTTCTTCTAGTGAAAATATTTTGCCCGCATTAAGGCTTGTATCAGTTTAACTCTAAAAAGCTATTTGGACTAAAAGACACTGACAGACATGTTCATTTAATACTGGCTAAAAATTTTCTGCTTTTCAAAGAGAAATTCTAGGACAGCTTTCCAGTATGAGTGGCTGGCAAGCAAGAAATCTAACACCTTTTAAAATGGTGCTTGATAAAATGATGAAGCAGAATATCAGACCTGCTTCCTTGGAACAGCATGAGAGGAGGCTCTGCGACCCTGTGATTCCAGTCACATTTCCTTATGACTCCCTCCCCATTAAGGTATTGCTAAGTTATAAAGCATTCTCAAACCACACTAAGGTTAATCATGAAAGGGAGCTGTGCCAATGTAATTAAGCTATTTTTCCTATATTGATTCTGTTACTAAAATTCTCTGGACAAAGAAATTGAGGGGAGAGAAGGGCAATGCTTATCTTAATGGAAGAAATATTGTAGTTTCATTTCCACAAACCTCACGTTTCCCTAGTCACAAATGAAACAAAGTTCAGGCTTTCTCCCTTTGAAACAAGTGTCAGTCTCCTCTTGGAAGAGCCAGGACAGCAGAGGGAGCTGTAAGTCTAAACTGAGGTGCATCAGCTCAGCCCCAAGGCACATCCAGAGCCGACAAGAAGCTGGAGGTTACCTCAGGTTTTGGAGTTTCGGGGGTTTCTTGTGCAGTTTGGGTTTGGAAGGGGTTTCTTGTGCTGCAGGAATCATTTGGGACTGGTAAAATCAGATGGCAAACAGTTAAATACTAACATTCATCTATGTCAGCTTCCACATCAGTGACATTCCCAAAGCCCCAACAGTTACCTATAAGCCCCACTGCTGATATATGCATTTTAATGCCTATAATCCAGACTGGACATGAATCCCATTGTTACAACAAAATAATCCTGAACCTAAACCCTAATGTAAACCTCTGCTATCGCCCAGGAATGGAAAATAGAGTGCTTTGTTAAACATTAGTCATCTCCTGAATCTGGCAAACACTGGAGAGCAAGGAGTAACCAGGTAACTGGAAAGCAGAACGGATGTGTGTCTGTGCTGCATCCCTTCAGGCAAAGCAGGGGTGGCGTAACCATCACACCAGTTTAGAGAGACAGCATAACACACATTCAGATACTGATCCAGAACCTGGGAGTGGCAGGCCACTAAGATGACTGTGAGCAGTCTGAGCCACAAAGGTAACTGATCAGTCTGAGCCTCCTTAAAAAAATCATCAATTTTTATTAGAATCATGCCTAAAGACCCCAAATAAGAATCTGATTTAATTATTTTTACTTCAGATTGCTTATGCACTTTAACTGTGTTCCTAAAGAAAGGTTGATTCATCATGTAAATGAACAGGTAGCTTACAGAATACAACAGCAGCAATTAAACAGGGTCCATTATACACAATGCATTAATTTCACAGCAAGGAAGACTCTACTTTGATTAAAGCTCCAGCACATAAAACCTGAGATGAGTTTACATGCATTTTAAACTTTCATTTAGTTTTTAATAGCAATTGGTGAATAATAGTAATAAAAAAGGCAGTATGATGACTACAATCCCTCTTTCTCAACGTGTAGTGTAACACTCACTGCATAAAGTGAATGAGCAGCGTATTTTCAAAGAAGATAGAGGAAAAAAATGCTGGTTTTAAAAGTTAATTTAATGCTTCAATAAATACTCCAGATTTTAATAACATTTCCAGCGGTTTCTTGTTTAAATTTGACATTGGCAGTAGAAACAGGTACTACTCGACTGATTCTAATGAGTAGCCTTTATTATAGTTGACCAAAAAAAAAAAAAAAAAAAAAAAACTTTTTTATAATTAAAAAAAAAAAAAAAAAAAAGGCAGCATCCTTTTTATATTTAGTCCTTTAACTCTAGTTTGGCTACCACAACACCACAGTGATTTGATTACCCAATAGTTAATCACAGGGATAAAAAGCAGTAAAAGGTTATGTTCAAATCTTTCATGAATGGAATAACTCGGTAATGTGCAGCTTACAGTTGTGCTCTCCTCACTCCATGTCTTACAACAAGCCAACTCAGAACTTCGTGCAGCTAGTAGCTCTGTCATAAAATTTTCCATATTTAAAGCTGACTTCAGGAACATCCCATTTGCTGCTTCGGAAAGAATCCCCACTGCATGATGACGATGAAGCTCACATAACTTTGTTCAGTCTTTGGATCGCATGCAGGATTCTGGTTAAAAGCCAAGCAAGAGTCATTTTAGCTCCTCAGAATATACACATCTCAGGAAACCGTACCAGCAACCAGGGAACTCTTTACACTCCCCAGGAACTTGCTACCTAGATACAAAAGATTACATTTCTAAATGCCATAGATTCCAAACTGAAGTCAAAAGTTCTATTTTTAAAGTGGTGATGATGCAAACTATAAAGCTAGGAATGTTCTTCACTCACCCCCACCCTCCATCCGAAACCAAAATCCCAATTGTGTTGATTCAAGAACTCATTTTGATCTTGAAATTCCAAGTTGGGGAAAAAAACAACCCAGTATTTTAAGTTCTACTAGTCAAACAAAATGAAATGCCAAAAACTAGAGGGAAAAACCCCTCACAACTAGAAAAGCCTTTTACTAGGAAATGAAAACAGCAATATACAACAATATGGAATAAATCCTACTAACTGGTGCTTGAAAAAGACAAGGTGAAGCTAGAAGGCATTTTAGTCCATGAATAAGAAGTTATAAGTAGGAAAGCCAGCACTGAATTTAAACTTTATTTAAAACAGGGAAGACAGAAAACCAACCACAAAAAAAAAAGCAGCTCTGACACGAGTCCTGGCAAATACAGCCATACCATCCCCTTTCTTCTCATTAGAAGTAGTTTAGCAGCTGACATCCCTAAAGCACTTCAACTTAAATACTTTACAGAGAAATCAGAAAGAGCTTGGGAGCTGTGTTTTGAAAGACAGAATGAACGGGATCAGCATCAGTTTCTCCTAAATTGCATTGAATATATTCTTAATCAGCTAAAGTAGCTCAAAAATGAAACTTTTTCCCTGAAGATGAGTGAAGTTTTACATTTGATTTACGATTACACTGATTTTCAGATGAAATCATGGTTCCTTTTTCAGAACCAGTTGTATACAAAGCAAACTGGACCAGAGAAGTTTTATCCACTATAGAGAACTCAATTATTTCTGTGCTCATTTACAGTGCTGACTTCAAAACAGTGCTACTTCTGTTCTCTAAACATGCAGGGAGAAAACCCTCTTGTTCATCTCAACTGCATTGCTAACAGAACACCCTGCTTCTGGTTTGCGTACCTGGCTTGATCTCTAATAGATTCCAAGGCTTTTTTCAGCAGGTCAAAAGAACAACATATCAAAACTCAAAAGATGCTATCCAATAGATGACTACGTTGAAGAGATCTTGATTTTTTCCTGCATGCTCACAGAAAGAACTTTACACAGAGACAATTATTAATGTGCAACGTATGCCAAGGCACACTGCACAGAAACCAACCAATTCTACCCAGAATAGCAACTGGAAAAGGTTATAAGTAGAGCAAAATTGAGGAGACATTTAATTCATTAAGGGAAGTGGCCATTTGGCAAAGTGCTAACATCCATTAATTTTGGCAACGCATTGTTAGACTCTAAGTGACCGTAACTCTCATCTATCCATGCAAGACATCTGAAGTGATCTGAAATTTAGGGCTTATCTCTGGCTGAGCTCACCTCTCTGCATGTACTGCACACACATTTCTGCCCAGGCAGCTGCTAGAAGCCATAAAAAGAAATTTGTGAATAATAACAACTAGAATGTTACAAACTTTCAAAGAGAATTTCACTTTTTATTTGCCATTTAAGCATAAAATTTGCATCTTGAATATAGACACCAGCAGCACACACAAGACTCCTGAGATTTCTCTAACTTGCATGAGTCCCTCATGCTGAACAAGAACAGTTCAGTGTTACTAAATAAAACAGTTGTGTTACTACATAAAACAGTTAAGTGTTACTACACAAAACAGTTCAGTGTTACTGATTGTGTCAAAAAAAATTAATTTATTCTAGCACTCTTTCCTTTTCATTAAAGAAAAATATATATAAGTAATATTCCTGACTCATTCTTCCAGTGGGTCAAACAGTCTGTCAGAGAACAAAGCCAGGTCATATCAACAAACTCCTCAGTCCATATCTTGACCGAGCAGTGACCAACAGCAAAAGAATTTGCAAGAACTCCACATGGGATAATTCCTAGCGACGTGAAAAACACAGAGGCTTCAGGGGAACAAAAAAAAAAAAAAAAAAAAAAAGAGGCTACATAAGGAGATGATGTTGAAGTAGATGATGGGATGGAAACAGCAAGATTTTGGAATCAGAAGACACATAGGAAGAAAACAAGCGAGTCAGATGCTGAGAGAGTAAAGAGAGCAAAAAGTACCAAGTGACTCTTGGAGAAAAATGCTACTGAGGGAGCTCCCACTGCTAGAGCTTGGTACAGACCCGCACATCAGCTTCATCTTCAACAGGATGAAAACATGCAAACTAGCACCAGGCTGTTTCCAAACCCCTGTTCTTGAATGTCAGTGTAGAATTCTGCCTCCCTTTGTATGGCCAGGTCAGAAATACCACAGTTCTTCACACAGGTTCAGTAGTCAAAGGAGATGTCAAATACAGCAGTCAAGTCTCTGCTCTTATTTTTGCAGTTTTTTCTGGGTCTGCTGCCTTTTTGAAATGTCTTTTTGGTCTGATTTTCACTTTTACTTTTTCTTCCCCAGCTGTCATCACTCTCATTGATTTTTTTCTCTTCCCTTTTTCAGCGTGACAAGCACGTTTATTTTTTTTTCTGGTTAATACAATGTGCACATCCCAGCCACATTGTTCCTGCTTATGTTTTGTTCTGAAGAAGTCCCTCCCTGCTTAACCTTTTCTGCTCCCAGAACATTACAGTTGTATGCTCCCCCTCAGTTTTCTCTCTAAAGCATTGAGAATGTTTCCTTATCTTTAGTACCAAAGGTGTTGTTTAAGTGCCCACCATCATGGAATACAAACATTATTTCCCATGTCAACTACATCTTTGGATACTGTTACTTCTTGAGTGGACTTCCATTTGTACCTAAGCATAAGTAAGAAGAGTCTTATGATCTGCATGCTTTAAGAAGGTTTGATCTATGGAATGCAAGCTGTTTAAAGCCTATCAGGATAATTTATTTACCCAGTTTAGGCCATGATTCTCCTGTTTCTTCAAAAGCTGTTCAGAAACCTTGATGAGTTGAATAGGACAACTGTTTCCAGCTTCCATCTTTCCAGTAGGAATGCTGGAGATGATCATCAGGACCAAGAAGCCTTGAGAAATTTTTTTCCTCATTATATGATTCTAGCTCTCAACAGAAAGGAGATCTCAAGTAGTTTTCCCAACAGACAACTTGATTACCTCACTTAGCCAAAGTAGCAGCCAGTAATGTCTGAAATGACTAAATATTAAATTTTTTTCAGGAAAAAGGTGTTGTACAATTTGGTCTCAGCATCAAGTAGCCTTTTTACTTACCTAGAAGCTCACTAATACACTTGCATTATTCAAGACTGATCTTTAAAACTTCCTATGCACTTAATTCCATCCTGTTGTCATGCTTAATTTCCCCACCACTCTTGTGAATCCATTTACGTAAACACTTGCCTGCTTCTTGCTTAATATTTTCCCAGCAGTGATTCAGGAGAAGAGAGACCCGCCAGTGATGGAGGAGGTGCAGTAAATCTGTATCCCCCATTAGGTACACTAACCTCACCAGGAAATTGCCTCAACGTTACACAACACCACGGCATCACCTAGGACCAGGGTTAGCTGACTCCAGCGAAAGCTACGTACAAGTACTCTTTACTGGGAGAAACTCTCACCAGAAGAATTAAATGCAAGCCTCAGTTTTCATAATTGGGAAGAAATGAGAAACACAGACACAAACAAAGCTTTTTGGGGGAAAAAAAAAGTAATAGTAATATGTAGGCTGCCTCCCTAATTTCACAAGTCTTTCTTTATTCTGTGAGATTCCCCAGAATATCATGCACAATTCAGCTACAAGACCCCTAAAATGTAAATTCCATGGCTTTTCCTTGTCTGAAAAATATATATATATTATATACCATAATTAGGAAACCTATTATAAACAAAGCACATTGAGGTAAACATATTTTTCAGGCCTTTATGTAACAACTGTCCTACCAAGAAAAAACCCACTACTTTACAACAGAGACAGATTAGAAAGTGTCTTGCTATACACACCCTGTTCAATACCAAACACCTTGCTAATGTCTAAATCCTACCACCAAAATTCAGAGTGAAAGAGTATGACTAGAGGGATGTATTGTATCCAGAGACTTTCAGAATTGAGACAAAAACAAGTGTATTCCATATAAAATGTGTCCCTGACATAACACCTCTCTTGCCTTTCCCATCTACAATAGAAGGTGGAGAAAAACAAAACAAAATCAAACAAACAAACCCCAACAACACAATAACAGTACTTTGGTTCCAAGGTTACCATCAGTCTCTGTTCCCATCCACAGAACAGAGGTCATTCCTATCTATACATATTTGTTAAGCTTCATCACTATGGAATATTCTAAAGCCTCAGATAAGTACACCACACTGCCATTGACAGGTAATTCTTACTCTGGTATGTCCTACACATCAAAAATGCAACTCTGTACATATCTAACAGGTAAGCACAGGATCACAAGAAGACCACAGTATTTAGGAGAAAATCATACAAACACAATACCATTTTCATTCTCGAGGAAACGGTCTTTCGAGATATAAAACGAGCATTGCCAAGTTTCAAAGCAGAAGTATTTTTCCCCAAAATCTTTCCAAAGTATTAAGAATGCGTTCCATTGAAAAATAATTAACAGTAAAACTGCATAACTCAGCCAAAAGCTAAACGGAGAAAATGTCTTTAGAACAAGTCCCAGATTTGACTGGGATTTTCTAATCTTCACAAGGCACTTAAATGTAACACCAGGGACCAACAAATGAAGAACAGAAAGGTAATTTTATCTCTGATGAAGTGATCAGTAGTTAACATCCAACTAGTACCATTCTGCAAGCTTCACATGAAGTTAGCACAGCTCTCTAGTTTGTCTTTACTCAGTCACGTAGCCTCCTGACACTCCCTGTGTAGTTCAGTGACCACGATTCACCAGCAAAATTTATCCACGGGGTATGTTTGGGATGATACCTGATTGGAGTGTTGTCATCTGCATTTCTGGTGTCAGCAGTGGCATGTTGATCCTTCTCTCAACAGTTACAATTCCTTAAGGACCTCTCTTTATATAGAGATGTATTAAAAAAAAAAAATTAAAAAAAATTTACAATAGGACGTCTCAACTTTAATCTCATTCAAAACTTGCAAGAAGTTCTCATCCTTATATGATGAAAACTGTTCCTGCTGAGAAAACTCAAGTCTTTCAACGTGCAGTCCTCTGCTTATTCACTACAGGCAAGTTGGAACAGCCCAGAATCAAATTACTGCTAGGAGAAAAATGAATACTTGAAGGAGAATGCAAGATGTGTAGTTTGCAGAAGTAAGGTCTGCCCCCTGATGCTCTGCAAGTAAAAAAAGGGGGGGAGGGGGGGAGAGGAAGGGGTCAGAGACACCAGAACTGGCAGTTTTTCCCCCCTTTTCAAAGAGGATGACGTCTTGAGTAGACTTTCAATCCCCTAAGGGGCTTTGCTGATGAGGCAATTTCATTCCAAGGACAAGGAGACCCAGTGTTAACATCAACATGCAGACATCCGCAGCTTTCAAACAACATGGGCAAAAGCACACACATCCTGCTGATAGATGGGTTGCTTTTCTTCAATCTTTACCAGTCTTTTTTCTTAATGCTACTGTTCCCCTACCAACTTCCTTTGCTGACCACTAAACCTGAGCTACCGTAACAGAACCTCACCCAAATAGATGGTAGTGAACAAACAAAATGCCCTTACTCTTTCAGAAATTGTGGATCACACTCTCCATTCAAGCTATCTAGAGATTTTTAAGAAGTTAAGCCATGTTTCCCACATCCCGATGATTAATTTCAAACTATTTGGGATAGTGGACAAAAAAAAAATTTATAGTCAAATATTCCGTGAGTAAAAGATAAAAATAGAAGTAAGTTTTTCCTCACTAGATGATTCTAGCTCCCAACAGAAAGGAAATTCAATTTCAGTCTCTAAAGAGTCTCAAGTAATTTGCCCAACAGATGATTTAATTATCTTAACAAACTAATTCCAACATTTCTGTCCCCAGAGCACCTTTCCCTTATTCCCCATCTTTCCACAAGGCTCATCATCATTTCTCATTAGGTCATCCAAGGAAGTAACTGCATATATTTGCACCAATCCCAAAAATATATTGAGTTCTGCAGCAAAGACACAGATCAGTTTTTAGATTTAAAATCCCTTGGTAGCGAGTCAGAATCCCTCTCCAGCCACAATGGTATTCATGAAAATGAGTAAGTGGGTGTGCAAAACTGCTTTAGCACTGTTTTCTGACCCCTTCAATCTTAAATAACTTCAGAGCCTCTCTAGCACTCAGATACAAGAACTCCCCAACAGCTGCTCGACAGCTGAGAGAAGATTACGGCAGGTTTTAGCAACATATCTTCCTTTCCCCACACAAACACATCTGGGGCTTCAAAGGAAGCAGCAGAAACTCATTTTGCAGCTTTAAACAATACAGGAAAATCCCTTACAGTGATGACATGTTAGTATATATCTAATTTCCATACCATTTACATCAGTAGCCTACTGGAAAAGGCCAAGAATCAGCTCGTTAGGGCTTCTCTCCTATTACAATCCCACCTCTGCCATCCTAGATGCACAGACTAGGCAAAAATCACAAGCCTTAATGTTCAGTCTTCTTGTGTAATCCTTATGGAAAGGAACCACAACAGTGCACTGTCTCCTGACTATTTAAGAGACAGGAGTGACAGAAGTCAGTCACTTGAGCATCACAATATCCATCATAGATAAAGGCAGCCATCAATTTTCAGCAGAACGTACGCTTATTTTTGTGGCGATATGTGGAAATGTGAGGGGAAGCAGTATGAGCAAAGAAAACCTTTTCCTGCAGTGGCCAGGAGCATCACTTCACTCCCTGAAGTATGTACCTGTGCACTGTCAGTGACAGTGAACAGACAGATGAAATTTAAAGCATTTACCAGAACGGTGGTTGTTTCACCAGCAGGGAAGGTGAAGACTGCACTACTGAATGTCTTCAGACAGAGATTTCTTCATTATACTTTGTGGTAATGTATTGATTGAGGCAGAGTTACAGTCTGTAGAAGTGGCTGATAGTACCCCAATATAAATGAATCACAGAAAACTTTGAAGTTCCATGAGAAAAGCCACGTGATACAGAAGCAGGCTAACACCCAAAGCTAGCATTCAGGGTGCTAAGTATTAGTAGCGATTGACTATTGTGAAATGATGCAATCTTTCTTGCATGAAGCAGCCATGCACAAAAGACTGAGAATCCTGAATCCTGCTGAAGAAAGAGCCACTTTCTTCTCCCATTCCTACCCATAATACTTAGAACGGCAAAACCAGCAACAGGAGTCCTTACTCACACAAAACAGCTGCCCAGATCTGGGACTGACTTGTTTAGCAAACAGCTTAAACTAATGAAAAATGAATGTTGGGTTGGTTTTTTTAATAGCTATGAAATTTATGTCTAATGCTCACCCATCAGCCCCGAACTCTGAAATCCCAAAGGCAAACTGAACTAAGAGAGAAACTGGATAGGAGAAACAGAAGGAAGAGGAATATCACAAAGCACTGATTGAAGAATGGCTTTCATCTCGCTAACTTGATCAGGAACAAACAAAAACTGTGTTGAGAGTTAACTTGTTAAAGCCACCACATTAGAGCTGACTTTGGCATTCCTCCTTCCAGCTCAACTAGTCCTCCATCGCTATTTAAAAGTTTGTTTTAAATATTCCAAGAGATTACCACTTCTCAGCTGGTTAGGAGCTCCAATGAGTAACAGGCCAGTCATTTCTATCATGTTCTCAGTCTCATAGCTCTATCAGAAGCTTTCAGACAGCAGGCTAAATTTATAGTCTCCGGGGGCATAAAGTCTCTTAACACAAATCTATCCAAGATAGACTGGTTGTTTTTATTCTAGCAACCATTCCCCTTACTCATACACAAGAGAAAACAGCAAGCCTCGTTGGAATGCGTGTGAAGGACAGATCAGAGAAAGATATATATTTCCTGTCTTGGTCCTTTTGTTACAATACAGACTTAATCCCCTTCACATGCAAGTTCTGGATGAGGCAGTAGCCATCCCTGGGTAATTAAATATAACTTTGAGTCGCACTATTCCAAATGTTGGATATACACTAGAACAGAAAATAAGAACAAAAAAAAAGAAAAGAAATGAAAAAGTTCTTTCAGAATAATCCTGTCTCTTTAAACCCCTTTCTCAGGAATAAAATGCCACCCTAGTTGATAAGCAACCATACCTAACTACTCACAAGTTCAATATTCACTTTCCAAAAGGGCAGTTTCTGACATGATTTGAAGAAAATATTACTGATGTTTTTAAATCAACGTCACAGCAGCAAGATGGCAGCTATAAAATCTGCAAAACCACTGTAATAAATTACATTTTAAATAAACCCTGAATCTGACTGCATTCGACGTTGTGACAATCCAGGACAGGAAAGGGCAGAAAGGGGAGGGAGATAGGAACATGTAACCTAATAAAAGAATTAAGGGAGCAATCACCTGTGCAATTCTTTACAATAAAATGAGGTGCCCTAATAAATATTTACAATATTACTGCTGTCTTTTAAATGGGTAGAGGCACAGAGGCACTAAAGTAGCTCCTTAGAACCATTAAAAAAGTTGAAGTCACCAATTCGTGAGTATAATCACCAACAGCTTCTGGGGCAACAATGAATCCCACACTCTGTACAGCATTCCGTGGTAACAGAAGTACCTTCTGATACCTAAAGCACATGCCTGTTACATGACTTGGAGTCACTCTGAAATTCCACACATTCCAACTCTGTTTCCCCCCAGCACATATGGTACTTTGTAGGCGGCAAACATCCCAGATCAAGTAAAACCCCCAAAGCTGACAAGCTGGTACAAGTTCTGTCAAAACCTGTAATCATAAAATGCAACAGTTCATTGGAAAGAATGTTACCTCATGTTAAACCAGACTGTCGCAGACTTCTAACACCATGTGTATTTCATGACCTCTGGACAAAGATAACTAAGGATTCCTCTGGGGAAAATGGGTTGAGAGGGTCGATAAGCTGCTAGAGCACTTACCATAATTTCAAATTAAATAGAAAGACAATTTTTATCAGAAATTGCCAAACTACGTAAGATTTGTATACGATTTTTCTCCCTTTTTTTTAACTACATCCATCAGGGGCTTGCTCCAACCCTGCCCTAAGGGTTGGAAAAAGTTATCTTGCCATCTTAGTAGAAGTGAGTGAGAAAAATCAAGATACACTTAAGAGCTTCAGATGACTCTGCAATGACCTTTTTTTGGCTTGTGCAGCAAGGAATGAGTCAGTCACAGGTAATCTCTCAGTTAAAGTTGAGGCCTTGATGAACATGGGTAAAAAAGGAGAAGGAATGGGAATTTTGCATACAAAATTCACAGCGAAGTGCAAAGACTAAATAACTACACCTAACACTAAATAACTAAATACTAACTAAAAACACTAAATAACTACATCAGTGTTCCACTGATGTCTGAACAGAACCTAATAATTGTGTCAAAATACTAACACCTTACCACGTAAGGTTTCCTCCCACTGAAGTGAAAAAAAATCCTTTCCTATCTATCTGATATGCCCCAATACTTCACAAATATCCTTAATAGCTTTTATTGCATTTTTATTTAGTGTAACAAACGCCTTGGCTGAATAGTTATTATTAAGTCTTCACACCCATTTGCATAGGTGTTCCTGTGCTTGTAGGTACACGCAGCTACACAGACAATGAGATAAGGGAGAAGAATATGGAGTCTGGTCTGAAATAAAACAAAATCAGCAAGAAAACCCCCAGAAACCGTCTCGCTGCTCTTCAGTTTAAGGTAAAAAACAAAACAGAACAAAATGAACAAACAAAAAAGCAACCCCACAGGAATCCTGTGTCCTAGGACATATGGCAGCATGTGCATACGGGACTGCACTCCCAGTTCTCCCATGGGATGCATAATTCTGTGATGCTTCACATACCAGTGACATTTCTATTTTAACTCGGCTAATAGTTTATGTCCCAGAACCAGAGCCTGAAGTAACAGCTTCAGTACAAATCCCCATAATATTTTTCTGCACTTCTACAGATAAACAAGGTCTTCTGCAAGCAAAAATTACACAAAGGGTTAACCTTGCACTCAGTGTCATTAGTTAGTCCAGCTGTGAGTCAGCAGTGCTGGTATAAAGCTGCAAACAGGAGACCCTTTGACACAGATAGGCAGCTTCCAGCAAGTCTTATTTACCACCTCCTCCCCTCCCACTGCCACTCAGCTCCAATCTTCCTCATACCTTGACTTTGGCAAGTCGGCACAGAAGCAGTTTCACTGCACAAGATATGCTTCTAACAACCTCTCTGGATTGCTCAAATGTTTAAGCAGATTGCCATCTCAACTGGCAGATCATCTCGAAAGGTTTCTTAACGCGCTTGAAGCCAAAGGCACAACAACAAAGATACACCATATTTTCCTAAAAGAGCTTTAACAAGCTCAACAGCTTTCAACAGCTTTGCAACCTCTACCCCAAGATAACTGAAAAGTTCCTATTTGAGGGAACGAGTTTATTAATTCAAAAGGCATCAGCTGTGTTTCTCAACAGCTCACTAAGCCAAGTCTCCTTTTATGCTGTGACAGTTTGCAGATAGCCCTGTTTCAACAGAGCTTTTCATTCCCACAACACTTTGATGAGTGTACACACAAGCAACACACAACAACATATTGCAGCCTCAGAGAAAAGAGCACTGTATACCTCTGAAGATAAGGACTATCAGGTAGTCTAGATCAGGGACTTTGGACTTTATGCCTTGTCTGAAAAGCTGCACCTCCAGCAGTAAAATTCCCACTATTGTGCTGAGCCCTGATAAAGAATCAGCTCTGAAGAGACCCACCTAATGAGTCATCTCCAGAAATATCCTAATTTTCTTTGGCAAGAGGTATAGGTAGAGGTGTTCCTTTTCAAACACTTTTTAAACCCAACTCTATTTTACCTGTTACAGTCGAGCAGATTTGCAGCCCACAATGATAGGGCTTCAGAGTTAAGTCTATAAAAATAACAGTATTCTGACAGAGGAAAACAATCTGTTTCTGTAAAATATTCCCAAGATACTATTTTTTAAATCTATTTAAACAACTGAATCATATAAAGACTCTTTCATTTCTGTAGCAGAGTACCCTTTCCTCTGACCAGAACAAAAGCTGTTGTGCCCTGCCTGTATCCAAGCAAAGTGCTGCTACATTTCATTTTCCTGAAAAGGTACTCTTACCTGTTCCCAGCATTAGTATCCCTTTACCCACGGCACCAAGAATAAACTGTGTCTTCCCAACACAGGACTCTTCATCACATCTTACTCACTAAAAGGGCAGAACCCTGCCACCAGTACATTCAAATATCACCTTCAGGGGGCCAGCTCTTAAGTTCTGGAAGCAAAGGCCCATGTGCTTTTCCCCACACTGCCTTCAAGTCCTCTACCAGTTTCAAAAGTACCTCAGTCAAGTTTCATTTGAAATCTCTCCTTGCTTTCCTAACTATACAATGCCTAAGTCTACCACTAGTTAAGATATGTTTAGATCATGGTCTACTAGGCTGATTAATATTCCAGTTTATTCTCTTTTATTTACCACAATCTTGTACTGAGAGGACTGGAAACATTTAGGCTTACAAGTTTTTTGTTCTGTTTTTCAGTTCCTAACTTCTTAATTTAAGGCCCGTAAACACAACCATAATCACACAATCGTGGTGTTACATAAAAAAGAGTTTCCTCATTCATATATCATCTTAAAATATAGTATTGTTGGTTGAAGTTAATTGACTCTTCCAACTAGCAGAACACTGATACACTGTTCAGATGCTCAGTTTCTGGAGGTTAGGAATCAGACATGTCAAGTGAGGTATCCCTCAAATGCAAATTACTGTCCTACAGTTCACATATTCTAGATCACTTGACCATAAGCATTATGTTCTGTACCTAAAGCCACTCCAAGGCTCCCCAGAATTTCCAAGATGCTGTGCCACACAACTCTATGTAATGTATGTAATGCAGCATATAATGCCCGACACTATAAGGTGCCCAGGACTCAACCATGCTATCCATACTACCTTGCAGGGAAAGTTCATAGCAAGAATTCAGACTCTAGCCACCAACCTATACCCCAATAGGTGAAGAGAAATCACCAAGAAGAATTCACAAACAGAAGCTACCAGTTACCAAAGGGTTTCATCGGTGTGACACAGGATGGGGCTGAGCGTGCAAAGTCTTTCATGGCAGCCTGGTGATCCTGAGCTTCAGACAGTTCACATTATTCCAGAACCAGGAATTCTGGTCACCAAGTGACTAGAATTTTTCTTTTTTTGCTACTCCACAGTCACCCACCAAACACCTAGAGGGATTCATACTATAGATGTCCATAAGCTACCTGCAACTTAAGAAACACAGGCAGGTCGTTCTCACTCTAGGGTTAGAAGGCCTACTGGGATATCTCATTTGTAACTCTAGGCCTTGCTCCTCCTTCTAACGAGTGAGACAGAACTTTTCAGACATTTGCAGAGAGAAAGTTACTCACCCTTGGTACAGGCAGATCAAGGTGGCAAAGAAAACTCTACAAATGGCTACAGTCTGGAGTTGAGGCAACGCTTCCTTTGACTGATTGTCTTAGCTCTGCACAACTTTTAGTCACCACAAAACACACAGAAGTTGTTTATTGTATCAGGTGAATGCCAGAATCTAAACCATTTATCACTGGAGCTCTCTGAAACTTCCACAGCCACTAACACCAACCATTCCCATTGAACAATGATGGTTTTGTCAACTCTAGATTACTAGATCTTCGTACAAATAAAACATTGTAAGAAGCAGCAGCCGTGTCATCAGAACACATACCATGGCAACACCACAGTGCTTCCTTGGTGAGGATGGACTACATGAGACAAGAATTCACCAGATCACTTACCATTCTTCCTTTCGCTGAGCGGAGGAAGGTTGGGGTTTCGGCCATGATGGAGGTTGAGGGTCAGCTCGGGCTGCAAGGAGAGCTCCTGCAGCTCATTGGCAACAGCTTCGCTCTGAGGGCTGGGGGCCGCCGACAGAGACACCAGCACCGGCTCGTCGTCATTTTCGCCGGCCCCTCCTCCGTCCAGCCCATTTCCAGCGATGACGGAAGGGGGCAGGCACACCACACCGGAGAAATCCACTTTGGCTTTCGTGATGGCAACCTGCAAGACAAACCAGGAAAAAAAAAACACCTGTAAATCTCACATGAGAGTCTGAACTCGTATGCTCATCATGGCATCCCCGTATTCTAGAGAAACGCGTTCTTTAGCACATTGTTCACGTTATCATCATCAATCCAAAACCAATCAGGGACTGAAACTCGCCAAACTCAGCATTTTATAAACTTGCATAAACCTCCAACAGTGCTACCACAAAAACTGCTGATGAAACTGCTGATTAGTATATTTCCTTTGAAAGTATGAGAACATTCTCAACTGTTGGTACCTTAGGAAGCCAATCTTGAGAAGACACAGACTGAGTTGTTCCAGTGAAGTCAGCCTATCTAAAGCCTTGTTGAACCCTTGGTTACCATCCTTTTACACCAACAATTGTGTTTTAACAGGACAACTGTCAATTTAAAACCCAGTCGGGTAAAGTAATCCTTCATAAACCTGGAAGGACATTTGAGTATAACAAACATGGATTTTCAAATAATATCAATTGTATTGCAAAAAATAATTCTCTTGCTCCATTCTCTCTTCCCTGTCCGCTATCAGTGAAAATGAATGCAAGAAAAATATTCCACATAAAGTAAACAAAAAAGCTTTTCTGTCTAAAACCTCAACTACAGTAACCAAAATATGAGATATACAAAGGGCTCTAGTAAAATAAGCAATTTTTAAATGTTTCATTATATTTCTGTAATTCTTTAAGTAAGCATTTAAAAGCCACCACTGTGTTAAAGTTCTTTTATGTTCAGTAATTTAAATAGAAATAAACCAGCTGGAAGTCTCCAGTGAAATGCTTCCTGTGTCAACATTTAAACAGTAATGGACATTATACAAGGGCAATCATATTTGGTTTTGATTAACGAAGGTGGAAGTCTCCTGATTCTTAGTAGGCTGCTGTTTCAACCAGTCTAAACTCAGAAGACTACCACTAAATAACTGCTGGTAACCTAACTGCAGGTAAAGCAAGCTGCAAAGAAGAAGTAAAAACCACCAGGATAATCCCTCCAGAAATTAATTAGAAAGCATGAACTTGGATCGATGTTCTTAACAATACAGGTCTTTATTAAGTATTCCCCACTTAACACTCATAATTAACCTGAATGAGCGTGACAACATCAATATATTAATAGATAAGGTAGCTCAAATAGTCATTTTCCCCACTCCCCTCTCAGTTTGGTACTGCAGCTGATCAGTAACATCAGTAAGCTCTGTAAACCCAGAGCGAAGTCCCAAGTGGTAGTACATTCGTTTCAAAAACGCGTTCAGCGCATACTCAAGGCAACAATAAGAATTCACTGGGAATTAATATACTCTTTTTTCATCCATGCTGTCATACATTTGTTCCCAGGCCCTTATGTCACGATCTGAAGAGAAGCAATGAAAAGATGGGTGGAGGGAGAAAGAAAACAGCAAAAAACCATCAACTACAGCTAGTGCTTGTTGCAACAAAACAAACGAGACTGAGCCAAGCCTTACTGCCATACAAGTATTTGCTTTTACTTCTTTGGCTAGAAAGCATCTACTCCCTCCTTGATGTATTTCCTGTCCAAAGCAAACATCACTCATCCATTTGAGAGCAAATTGTAACGGTAACCTGCAAAGAGGGAAAATTGGGATTGTGCCCTTCTCTTTCCAATGGATACAGAAAGCCTGGAAACACACACCCTTAAAACACAGACTCAGAAGAGAGTTGGGTGAACTGTAGCAATCTTTCCAAAGACTGGCAAGAGTTAAATCATGACCAATATAATTGGCCTCAGGCCCTGTCCCTGTAGGATGGGAGGCCTGTGGAAAGGGGCTAAAAGGAAGAGTAATTGCTCACTTTGGAGGCTGGCTGGTAGGGACTGCTGTCAGGTCTTGGAGGAGCCAAAGGCAATTTGCTCTATGGAAGGAGATATACTAGAGAAGTTACACTTTGCCTAGTTAGGTCAGATCATGCTGGAGGACATGTGTAGCCAGGCCTGAATCTACAGACATATCTTAACACCCACCCATCGAGGATACGGAAAGGCAGCAGACTCAACCTTCCCTCCTCAATCTACCCTAGAAAAGAAAAACTGTTCCTTCCTCTTCCCAAAAAGGGAGAAAAAGCTTGACATGTCTCAACTATTTAAGATCTGCTTCAACTAGGTAAACAGCACATGTACTTAGGAACTTCTGACATACTGGATTTTCTTTTCAACGGGAATCCATAACCTGCATAAACTGGGAAAATCACATTTCAAACACCATTTTAAGAAGCGTTGTAAAGCAGAATATCCTTCCCTAATCTAGATAGATTCTCATTAGCCAGTCCACTGAAGCTGCATCTTTTATGCAAAAGCACAGTACCAAGCTACAGTAAAAGCAGTCTAGCCTTGCCAGCTGCAGCATGAAGCAGAGCAAAAGATCAGTGCTCACACACCAGTTTGCTATGTAAATCCAAGCAACACAACACCGAGTGGTGTTAATTGATACTGGGATTTAATTGGCACTGGGATTATAAACCAGAGTTTCTCCAGCAAATTGTCCAATGGAACTTCAGCACAGCAGCTGGATTATCTCGAGTTGTACCTGGACCTGCAGGTTTCCTAACTCATACAGAGGAGGACACAGATGGAAGGTATCTTCTTAATCCTAGCTGGCATGCCATTCAATGTTTATCCCACATCAAAGGCAGCACAAGCTAAGCAAACCTTACCTTGCCTCGACATTCATTCTTACCCTGCCACTGCGTCCCGTGTTGTGTCAGCAGTGCTGCTTGTAGAGCTGCACTGCAAATCATGGCAGACCTGATTCAGCTGAAATGCATTTTCCCTAGGTCATTTCTCAGCTGGATCAACTCCTGCATACAAGCCACAGTTGGACCAGCACAGGAGAGTCATAGAATTGCTTCAGTTGGAACAAACCCTTAGGATCATCAAGTCCAACCATTAACCTAACACAGTAGAAGGGAACACTGCCACAAAATGAAAAAAAAAAAAGAATAAATAAATCACTCTGAGTCTGTGCATTTCAAACCACCTGGACAACAATTCTATTACTTCAAGCATCATCGCAGCTCAAATGAAACTAAGCTGGGATAAACCGTTAAATTAATTAGGAAATCTTGCCTTCTGCTTCCTCCACATCTCTTCTCATTTTAGGTGATAAACCAAAGAGAAAACTGACCCAGGTGTAAAATCTAGTCTTCTGGTTTACACTCCAGCTAAATCAGGAACCTGGTGCAGTTGCCAGCGCTGCACAGGAGAACCTGCTTACATCATTAGTACATCCCAACAGCAAGCCACTATCTAAGGGAAAGAGAACTTTTCACAGAGCAATGCCAAGTCTTAGGATGCAAGATTAAAGCTAACACTTAAAAAAAAAAACCCCAAAAGATTAAAGCTAACACTTAAAATAAAACCCAAAACAAAAGCAACACACCCCACCTCCAGTCCACAAGACTACAGTAAGAGCTATAATTGCGTGAGTTTGATTTTAATGTTTTCAGTTAAAAGCCTGATGAGGACATAGAGGGATTTGGAAAATACTTTGAGGATTTACAGTCATCCATGCTGCATTATTTGGAAGTCCTGTGAAAGGCATGGAATCCTTTTCTGCAACCAACAGTAAGGCTGTTTTTAGACTTCCCAGACAGTTATACCACTCTGTAACTGTCATTGTAGAATGATCAATCAGTTGCACGCATTAATATTTAGAACCCAATTAAAGTTTTTAAATGTTTGTTTTCCTGTCATCTCTGAACAGACTAGAAACTTTCCCATAAAGAAACGGGCCATACCATCATCTCTAAGTGAGTCATCCAGAAGCTGATGGACACTATTAAGAGCAAGTATTTCTTATCCTCAGTAAGGGTTTCAGGGTGAGTACCCTCAAGGATTTCTCTCTGTTGCCTAACCAGACAAAAGCTTCCTATCGTGACATTTTTCTGATTTTGGGAATGCTGCTTCTGGGACAAGAGTGGCTATGATCCCACAAATGTTCCACAGCAGCAACACAAGTCCTCCACAGTCTAGCTGCTCATATCTGTCCCTACACTGCCCCTTCTTCACCTGGGGAATCACTGTAGCTGAAAAACAGCTGTTTTTCCTGGGTATTTGGCAAGACCAATTCTCCCCAGTCTAGTCCATGGCCAACTACACACAAAGCTGTGTCACCATAATGCAAGAGCTCACCGGAGCCAGCAGTGATCAAATTCAGTTACTATAAAGCAAAAAACCACTGCCTCAACCATACCACCATGCAATATACCACAACAGAGCTGCTCAAAAGAAACATCAGGCACAACTCATAAATATATACATAATCTTTATCCCTTCCTGACTTCTAGAAGCATCTAAGTAACTTCAGTTTCAGCCAGACAAACAAGGCAGAGCCAATTTTGCACGAGGTACCATTAAGAGCCATAACCAATGAGAATTTTTGGAGAAAGATTATCAAATCTGCAAGCTACAAAGACTTAAGTTGCTCTGCAGCATGGTAGCTTTTTAGGGACGTCCTCTTGCCATCGCAACACCGTCTCACATTAAATACACAATAAACCTGATTAGCTTACTCCTTGGTGGAAAAAAGTATTCCACGTTGCATTTCACATAGGACAACATATAGAAACGTCTCACAAAGCTGCTCATCCCGAACCCCTGAAGGATAGCTCAAAGCCCCAGAGTTCAAAGGGAAACAAAATAGACAGACACACGCAGTACTGAAACCTGTCTCGCCCACAGTAATCTAGCTCACAGAGCTAAGTGAAAATAAGACTGGGTGGGGGAGAAGGGATTATGATTAGTTTCCTGCCATTTTAGCTCCATTAATCATCCCAACATAAGGGCAGACAAACACCAATGTTGGCACAAGGAAGCAACAAAGGCCTGCGTCCAAGACCGCCCCTTTTGGCAAGAGCTAGCTCTCATCAGCTTAGATCAATTTAGCTGGATAATAAGACCACATCCTCTGGTTAGACACTAAATTGGCATTGCCAACAAAAGGAACAGTCCAGCCTGCTCACTCCTCACCTCCTGTGGGCCAACACAGGCTGAACCAGAGCAGAGAACTGGTCTGTGTTAAAGCTGACCTGGCCACACACAGAGAGGAACCACTAGCTTTAGTCTGCATGGGTACCTGATCTGGCCTGTCATCCAGCCACACAAAGGTTTGGGCTAGGCATGATGGACAACGAGGTGCAATAAAATAAAAAAGATATGGGGATGGCTACTTTTGGTAGCAGTGTCACCTCCTGGTTGTGTTACACAGTTCAATCTACCCAACATTCATGTTGAACACGGGCACGTGCACTAAGGCTTCATGCGTTAGACTTCTCTTGGTTTTGGCAATACTCACATTTGGTACAATCAAGATCTTCACAGTCAGTATTTAAGTGATACAGAGAACAGTACCACCTCTCCTAAGGTGAAACCTCAGTAGCCACAGTAAAACATATGAAACAAAAGGAATTTAAAAGTAAAAATCAAGAGTTGCTCAGGAAAGGAAAACATATTAAAAAAAAAAAAGAAAAGAACAATTCCCAACTCAAGCAAGGACACATCTATAAACAGCTTCCCCTTGTTTGCATTTTGGGGCTGAGTTGCCAGGGTAATAGAAATTTCCTACCAGTTTAAGAATTGCTAAGCAACCTCCAGCACCTAACAGCAACAGCACGCGTGTGCAGCTGGGCTATTTTGAGAAGACAGGGATTTTTATTTTAAACTTAAGAGAGGCCTTCTGTTAAATGACTATACCAGCCGAGATCATCCAGCCACGCAATCTTGGGGCAAAAATGGCTTGAAGTGGATGACTCTTTGAAATGAATGAGAAGAGAGGAAGAGCCTGCCATGACATGCCCGAAGGGAACTACATCCACCAGGTCTTCACAAATCAAAAGAATAACCTAGGAAAAGTGAAGTTTGCAGCAGATGGAATCCAAAACATCATATTATCTTGAGAAGCTGTAACAGAGCGAGAGATATTTCTTTTATCTGTAGATATCAAAGTCACCAACAGGAAGACCTCCAAGGTTGTATTATAAAAAAAGCCTTTCGTTTCCTGTCAGTCAGCTTAACCCAGGCACACAATTGTTGGCAGAACTATTTCTCTGGTTAATTGAGATTTAAACTTATGACACCATCCATGAAATACATACATTAGAGTAAGGCATGAGGCAAGCATCACAAAGACTGTACTCTAGCAGTGTAATAGCTTGTTCTTGAGGAACCACCTTAAATTAAGAAACCAAATTATGAGATTTTAACACGTATATTACACATGCATTTGTCTTCTGCAGAAACACCAGTTAGCAACTTCCTTCACTTTTACAGTAACCAGGGAGAAGGGGAAAGGAAGGAAAAAAAAGCAGTGAAAAAGTAACAAAATGAGTTCTGGATTAGAACCAGTGATTTGAGGGTGTAAACTGTCCATCTTACACCATCGCAAGCAATTACCCTGCAAAGCCCTTATTAAAAATGCAAAGATCACAACATGTGTGAACAAAGATGAGCACAACTTTCTGAGATGAAGAATCTGAGTCTGTATCTATACTGTGCCAGTAACATTATAGTAAGAGGACGTCTTTGAATCATCACCAGAAGTCTCTCCACTACCACCTCCAGCAAATGTATCAGTACAAGAGTCTGATAACATTTCTCGCCGTTTCCTTGCTGGCCCAAGCATGTTTTTCATGAGGAAAAGAGGCATGGACAGCTGTATGGAGACATTAGGACTCGAGGGAGAAAGGATGCAATGAACACATCTAGTGCAAAGCACTCAACAGGGTAATTTCTGCTGTAGACAAACACAGCCTTGCAGATGATTTGAACAACCACTCATCAAGAATCATATTTCTCAAGACCTAAGTATTTCCTTTATAAAGCACTAGTATTTGTTTCCCCAGTCCAGCAGTGATACAAAGTCTAAAGAGGTCTTGAAAAATCATCATCAAACATCCATTTCTTAAAACCACAAATAGCAGGCTAAGAAACATAGCTTGGCATTCCAGATGTTTTTTAAGAAATACTTTTCATAATTCGATATGTATTTGGAGGAATTTTGTGGCTTTCAAGCTCATGGAACTCTGGGTACACAGAACAACTGATAATACCAAAGCTAGTTTCGAGAATCACAATGATATTTATAACAAACAATCCTTGCTCGAAACGAATGAGCTCCCCACCAATTTCTAAACTTCTTTCTTAAACTCAAAGCATGAATGCAGAAGACATCCTTCTTATTTCAGAGAACACTGAGCCTTAAATTGGTGAAGCAGTTACCACTCGGTGCATTGAATTAATGATCTAGTTTGAGAGACTAAAGATGGTGGCCACTGAAGAAACAATAATTTCTACCGAAGTTCAAAGAACAAAAGAGAGAAAAACAGATGCAATGTTCAGGCCTCACGTCAAAGGGTACACATATATTTTAGGCCTTGGTCATTATATAGCTCAACATCATAATTAAAGAGGAATCCAGCCTTCTTGCTGCCGAACAATTGGTTCCTGCTGCTTCCCTTTTGTCTGATCTAATGACTGTGCACCCACAGGGTGACTTGGGTCATCTGAGCTAGCAGACGATTAACTCTGCAAAAGATTAGAAACCATTTTCTACAGGATCAGCCAGCTAGCTGGAAGAGCCCTGTGGCTGCGCAATCACCAGCTCTGATGCAAAGGAAGAAGCAGAAGTGCATAGCTGCAGAGAGGTTCCACCAGCCTTGGTAACAGCAGCTCACTGAGAGATCAACTTCACTGTAATGTCAAAGAGCACACTTAAACATCTAACAGCAGTGCCAACTTAAGCAGTCTGCTACACGTTCCCACTCTCATACCTTCCTCCTTGTGAAACTAGCATAAATCTTATGGAGACAACATGTACTGGACCAGATGAAAAATAATGTAGGGAAAAAAAAAAAACCAAACCAGTTCTTTCCAGGAGGATCTGTTACCCAGAGTGGCTCACCATGGCCACAGAAAACAGCTATGCCAGCAAAACAGAGGGAGCCATGAAAGGGAGCGAGCTGTTTAAGCCTGCACTGGTGCCAAAGAAATGCATGATGAACTGCAGCGTGTTTAGAACAAGACTGCCTGTTTTCCACCACCTTCTGAGTGACTTCCTTGCAACTCGCTCTCTGATGCATTTTTTTTAAGCCTCCTTCATGTCGGAGGCAAAGCATTCCTCCCCACCCCAGAGGGGAAAGAGATGAAGTAATGGATTCAGCCAGCAGCAAAGGCATGTGGCAACAGATGCCAACAACCAGTGGAAGCAGGGAGGCTGCAGCAAACTCGAAAAGGGAACGATGATGATCTGCAGCCAGATGTGAGCTTTGACTTGTACATTCACAGAGGGAAAACACCGGGGTTGAGAAAGTATGGAGGAACTCACGTTGAATGTGGATTTAAGGCACATTAGAATAAGACAGTCACTGGACAAGAGGACAGTGGAAAATAAGATCTCACAAGAAAAAAAAAAAAATCACGCTTTCAAATGCATAAGATTTGAACTTTGGGACAAGAACTGGATGAACTACAGTTTAACAAAGTGGTTACCTTGCAAGGAAAGAAAAATAGCTCAGGGAACCAAAGTAAAAGAAAATCACTTTTTAAAAGGAAACAGACCAAAGGTAGACTTCAGTCAGTTCAGTTCCCACCACAGGCATCCATGCAAACAAAGCAGCAGGCAAAACTGCAGGATTAAGAATCTTAAGGAGTTTATGGCAAGGGGTTTTGGCAACCTTCTTTTTTTGTGTCTGAGGAAGTAGTTTTGCATTTTATCCAGTTCAGTCTGATCATGGGCTATGATTGAGAGCGTAGGTCCATACTGTATCACCTCACCTCAGTTTGAAATTGTCACCTTTTCTCCTTCAAATCTTGTGTCTCTGCAGCCACAGAGCAAATCAATTCAGCTTGCTGTTCCGATGGAAAGCTACACTTTGAAACAAGCTTGTTTTCCCACTGTGCTAACAACCTGAATCCTGCAGCCACAGCTTCATTAGAACTCATTTGAAAAAAAAACCAAAAAAGCCAGATGAGCAGGGCCCACTGAAAAGTGACAGCTTTCAGTTACCTCATGTTAGGTACAGGGAAGCCTGAAACAGAATCTTCAAAACGTTTTCTGACCACAGTCACATTCTTTAGCCATAACAGTATAAAACTGCCAACAGAAATTAAAGCAATCTGAATTGACTTTGACACTCCTCCCCATCAATGGGCACTGAGTGTGGAATCTAAATTTCTTTGAATTTATTGGCATCTCCCAATGCAGCTACCCAGCATGTCATTCACTTAAGTGGAAAGTCCAGCAATTGAGAGTGAGTTACCAGATTGTCTCTTCCCTTTTTCCCCCCATGAGAGCTGACTTTCCACTCTTGGATTTCCCCGCTACTGAAAAACAGGTAAGAACTTTCTTTAGTCATTCATAGAAAAGCATATGTCAATATTACTGTCTTGTCTAAGCAAACCACTTTATTGAAAAGAAGTACTCAAGAAGTGCTCTCTAACATGTAAATGTAAGGAATGTGGGTAAAGAACAAGGTGGAGGGGTGGGGGAATTGGAACTGCTGCTGTTCTTTACCAATTCAAAGGATACCAAGTTCAACCTTTGCCACTTCTTTCACTGAAGCAACAACACTAAGAGCCAGCACGTGAAGGACATCTAAACTAAGACTTTTGTTCTGGTTCTAGAACAGATGAATACATTTTCTATTCTTTACTGTACCACTCAGCCTGGGACCACAGATAATGTCCAAATGTATCATCCTCTCTTTGGAGTGCGACTGCATCATGGCAAGCTCAGTTACAGTTTTGCAGACCTTACAATTTGATTGTACAAATACTATTGTCTGCCCTTTATATACTTTAATAAATCAGTCTAGTGAGCCAAGTATCTGAAAACACTCAAAAAGTTTGCAACACGGTACCAGCTAACTTGTGACAAGTCTAATTGCTAGGCAGCAGTGACAAAGTGGACAAGCGTGCTATTTATACCTCTTGCATTGTGAAGTCCTTGCTGGATAGCAATCACACCTGATGCTAGTACAGATTCAAAACACTCCATCTCTAACACACTACTATCCCCCTATGTTTAGGGACCACAAGCAATTTTCAATTAAGCACGTAAAAACAAAAGGTACAGTCTAAAAACAGCAAAGAGAACACAATACATACCTTACTCACAGTTCCCACGGACAAACCCAGCTCAATTCCATGCCAGCAGCTCTCTCCCTAGTCACTGAAAAAGAAAACAGGACAAAAATACTCAGAGATCATTAAAAAACCAACCAAGCAAAAATAATTAAAAAAAAAAAATTAAAAACAAACAAAAAAACAAACCAAAACACAGCCCATTTTGTCATTTAAGAGTGGGAAGCAGAGTCCTTTATCTAAGATTCTTTTTTTTTCCATGTAATCTTTCATTGATTTGGCACACACGACAGAAGTTGGACTGGAATACCATAAAGACTGCCACATTTGTATACACATACCCATGCTACTTGCAGAGCAGAACTTTTGCTTTAGGACTGTTGGTTTGTCAGTTCTGAAGAATGCATTGTTTGAGATTTACTAAGCCAGAATAGACACAGAATGATACACTCAATCTTCCCGTCCTTGTACCCAAAGAATTGTTAAACATTGGATAGTAGAGGTTGGAGACTGTTATGACTAGTTTATTACACCATGTTACCCATCTAAACCAAAACAGGGAAAGGTAAAAAAAGTACATTTCAGAGATTTGTCAAGACTGTAATGGGAATCCCATTCTGGAGGTAGGGGAGGAGGAAACCATCCTGCACACCTTAAAAACTCATAAATGTACTGAAGTCCTATTTTCTCTGGCAATACCCTTTTAACAGGTGTGCACTGCAGTACCTGACTAGAAAATAATAACTTTGGAGGCTCTGGAAGATTACTGTCTCAAATGGCAATAAAAAGGGTCAGAAGTTAATATGTAGTTGCCGTACTTTCATTCCTACTTCCTTAACCACCTTTAAAAATCTACAAATCACGGTATGAAGGTTTTAACACAGTTTCCACTCCATTTCCTCCTCTACACTTTTCAGACTTTAGGGTTTTCTAGACACCAGATGCACAGAACTGTAGTTGCAATGCCACAATATTCTGTCGATAAGAGAAAATAAAAGAAAACCAGGCAACTCCCCAAAGACAAACTTTAGACCGGATGCACTTGGGACACAAGCACTAACATAGATGGAGTGGGTTAAAAAAAAAAAAAAAAAAAGAAAAAGAAAGAAAAATTAAATAGAGTGAGCTGCCTACTACTTTAACATCAGAAGGAATAAGAGCAATTAGACTGATTGGTCTCTTCTGAAGAAGGAATGACCACAGCTTGACGCTCAGATAATCAGCATATTGCAAAATTTGAGAGTTCCCTGATCCCAAACAAATACAAGAAGGAAGCTGTTTAGAAGCAGCTACAGGTAATGAATTGCACATCTACTTGGTAAACTCTCATCCAGTTAACCATTTGCCAGAGAGGGGATTTACAACACCAATACAAATTAAAAAAAACAAAACAAAATAAAGTACAAAGGTAAGGACACTGCTACTTTAGAAGCTTCCCTTACAATCCCTTTCAGGGAACGTTTCCATTTTATTCAAAATAAAATGACACTGACACTTGACACAGAATCAAGAAGTCATACTTACACCTCTTCAAGTGTTTGTCACCAAGTCAATATTTAGAATTACTTGCAACTATTTAATTAATGTGAGAATGCGTAACAAGTAATTATTTATTTTCCTTAAGAAAGGAGCCAAACTGATACAACTGTAATTAAACTATGATAATGATACAGAACCAAGCATATACTTAGAATATACTTTTCACAGAATTGAAGATCCTAGGTTTCCTAAAAGGCAAGTCAGTCATCATACTGCTGCATTTAGTTTCCAGCACTTAAGATCCATGTTCTCCTGAATCTCATTTGAGAGACAAGAAAAGACAAGATAGCTCTAACACCGAGCCTTTTCTTGGTCTGCCTGCCCTACCCCTTAGTGCAGGACATCTGCTAGTCTTTTACAGAAGTGGAACCCCATAAACAGCTAAAAAATTCTTTGTATTTTATTCAGCATGTTTTCCTCTGGAAAATTTCAAAGTGATGAATATTCCAGGTCTGAGGAATATACCAGGCTACCCCTTCTCAGCTGGCAGGGAGAGGCAGAAGGGCTAAGAACCTCTCGGTATACCTCTAGTGCTACATCACTTCCAAGGCACTCATTACCAGCAACTGCCCAACGCAAGACACAAGGCTGGATAAACATCTCACCTGGTACAATACAGAACACATTGAAGTCTTACCTCCTAAGGTATGCATTAAGATTTAAAATACATATATAAATAGACACATACAATTAATGATTTTTGGCATCTCTGCAAAAACTTAGTAGTACCCTCCAGAAAAAAACATGTGTGTGTGTATGTATGTGTATGTGCAAACACATCCTCAGAAAACACAACAAATCATTTCAACGACTTCCTTGCCACAGTTTATTTACCTCTCCTGAGTTTCCAGCACTTCCATTAGCATTCTCAGGTGTTCAGAGATCCTTGTTCTCCCACAAATATCTCATCTTCCAGAACAGCTTTCTTTTTCTGCTAAGAACTCAAGTTTTATTCCAGATACTCTGGCCAATAGAAGGCCAACTGTAAAACTTCCAGTTCTATTTGTCAAGGAAATTCCTGCTCTGTCTTAGGTGGTGAAAGTATTGCATCTTGCAGTTTACTGCTTAGTCACTTGAACACCAAGCAGGGGATACCCTGGCTTGCAGTGGGCATGGACAGTCAAACTTTTTTTCTAAGCTGTGTGCCATTAAGGTAAGAGATACTGCAGGTATAAAGTATTTCTATCGCTGTCCCTATTCCATCACTCCATGTAATTTCAATCCCTCTTGAAGACAGAGCAACAGGAAACACAGACACACCCTGCCTCTAAAATAACATGTCAGACTTCATCAAAATTTAGCAGAACAGCCTAAAAACTGTAATGAACCACAAGCTCTTTACTGCTCCTTCTATAGAGTAATAAGTGAGGAAAGATTAATCTGATAACTGAAACATTTTCTGGCAAAATGCCACGGTTAAACTGCTTTTGTTATTCTTTGCTTATAGCACAATCAAAAGAGTCCTCCAACACTCCTTTTTCCTCTCACTATATAGTCAATGCAGCCAAAACTCTACTGTCCTAGATTTTCTGAAGAAAAAACAGTGTCATCTCTAAGAAATGCAGAAGTCTCATCTTGCTGATAAACTTCTCCATCCAATGGAAATGTTTATATATCAGTGTTTACGTGGTCAAGCCAAATGGCTGCTATTCCAGTGATTACAATGGCTTATTGCCTTCACTAGTGACTTGGAGTTTAAGCACATCTAAACAACACAGAAACTCACTGACATGATTCGCGAGCCCGCTCTGAACGTGGCGATGCAGAACTCATAACCCATCTTCCTAACAGCCCAGAGGCTTTGAAAAGATTCAGACTCCAAGTGACCTGTTTCTGTAAAGCTCACCTGACAAGACATATGACAGCAAACTGAGAGACACTTTAATATTAGGCCTAATATTAACTTGGCTCTGCCAATCACTCACAGAAACCTCTCACTCAGGTTTGTGTCCATCTTACACAATGGAATAGAAATTAAGTTACAATGCAGTGGGAAACATTTTGCTAGAAAAATCAGAAGAGAGGGCAAAAATAATATTAAAACAAATAGAAGTCTTTCAAGGCTTTTCCAAAGGTTTCCTCCTGGAGGTGGAAAAATTTCCCTGTAATTGACTGAAAGTGAATCTTATCTCATCTTTGGTCAGAGATGTACCTTCACACACACATAAACAGTTGCAGAAAGAATGAGTTCATCATAACGTGGGTATGGCTGTGTGTAAAGGATGATCTCATTTGAGTAAGTCTAAAACAGGGTGTTGACCATATGGATCAATCATGCAGTAAAGAAATACTCTCAGTGCCTCTACTAAAGCACAGAAAGGGTAGAACTCCAGGAACCACAGTATATTTACACCCCCTCCCTAGTGTGGCTAGAAGTAGTCATAATTGCTATGTATCACAGAAATCATTCATTTGAGGTTGAAACAATCTGCGATGTAGACTCTTGTCCCAAAACAAAACTAATTTCACAAAACTAGATGCACCATTTCAGTCTCCTGTTCCCCTAACATGAGGGTACTCTGAAGATGATGTGTAGTCAGCACATTTATTACCTCACTGGAAGATGGCAAAACAGGGAATTTTCTGCAGTGCTTTATGCCAGAAGCTCCTGCACTGTAGTGGCAAGAAGAGATGAGAACAGCAGCAGCTCCTAACCATATCCAGGGAATTTTTATTTCACTGCCACAGAGGCAGCCCCCAGTGATCTCTTAACAAATAATGTGCTGATGCATGCAGCAGCAGCTACCATACTTCTTCTGCTGTGCTCCACAGAAACCTTGCTTTTCTGGATCAGCAGGGAAAGAGGGAGCACAAGTTAATTAAGAAGGATAAGTAGAAGTAGTCAACATGCTAGTTTGTGTTAAGAGAGCACAAGCAGATGGATGGCATGAGGTTAAGGTGCAAAAGAAAATCCCCAATTAATGGCTCAGCCCTTAGCCTTCAAGATTCAAAAAGACTTGTGACTCTGGGTTAAATTTCACCTCCTTACAGAGATGTTATCAGTATGGCTGTGTGCCTAAATCCAAAATATTTCTTCACACAAGAGTAATGACACAAGAAAATGGGGGAGGGAAAGGATGCCGCACAAAGTACATTCATAACTTCCATTTTTGAAAGATAAACCAATCTAATTTGAACAGTTACAGTACATTGCTCAGTGACAAACTCTAAAACTTGTCCTTGTGGAAAATAAGTGCCTCATATCAGAAGCAGAAAAGGATCAAAGAAAGTGAGATATTGTTACTGGCTTTGTTTCATAACGTCTGAAAATGAAGTATCACACTGATGGCAGTGCCCGGTACAAGCCGCACGCACCGTTCGCCCTCCACAAGGACAACCTGCATTTAAAAACCTGAAGGCACCGAGTGACCACTGTGAGATACCTAAGCCTGGTAATGTAAATTGTCCTCACCCCAATGCCATTCATTTCCCTCGAAGAAGCCACTTAACAGTGTTTGTACTCCATAAAACACTCAAAAGGAGGAAAGGTAAAATATACACATTAACCACACGCATTATGTCCCTGAAGGGCTGAAGAGAGTATTTGACAAACTCCTGTATTTTATCCTACACGCACACATAAAAGAAGACTCCTAGGAACAGTAGCAGAAATGTTCTCTTCAGCCGTAGCTCTCGCTAATCCGCTTCTGTGCTCCCTTCCCTCCACTCTAGCTATGCATTCCTCCAGCCCTCCCCCTTCTTTTCTTCCAGGGGCTGAGGGGAAGAGGAACAGAACAAGCAGAGATTAAAAATCGGGTCTCTAACCTGGCGTAGGTGACAGCACACTGTTAGAAGTGGGGGGAAAGCAGATGGGAATATGAGCTGTGGAAGGCAGCCCCACCACTACAAGAAACGTCTGTGTAACCACATCCTCTGTTTTCTGTCTCAGTTCAGCAATGTGTCCAGCAGGAAATAATTAGATTTGGCTTTCCCAGAGTAGGTGTTTGACGGTTTCAAACTGCTGAACAGTTGCTTTTTCTGCTTCCTCTTCAACAATTTCTCAGGAAAAGACATTGACCCTGAGGACACAGTTGAGTAAAAAAAAAAAATAAAAATCTTTATAGAGGAAGAGCATTGTGTAACTATAATAAGATTTACTAATTGTTACCCCTTTTTACAAGGAGGAAATCAACTGTATGCTTCAAAAGGGATCTTAATCATAAGACTGAGTTATCAGTAAGTAAAGAGACATTGAGACAGACCGATTAGATCATCTACAATACAGGAAGAACTTCTGCTGAGTACAGACAGTAAAGACAGAAGACTCTTGGAACTGCCATATATTGTGCTTTTGAGGTAAAAAGCATATATAGAGATACCTCACAGATTCCAAATGAGTGTAACAATTAACCTTGTGATAATATTTTGGCACATCCTAGGAACTGATCTGCTTTCTGCTCTAACATCCAAACCCCTTTTGCTCTGTTCCTCCTCTGTATCCACCACATCTGCCCTTGCCCCCCCCCCACCAAATACCACAGAGTGAAGTAATCATGGCTCGACAGTGAAGGAAATCCAGCAGGGCTTTCTACTATTATTATTAAATTAAGGGGTATTTTGATTGCCTGACTGTACCTTTCACCTGGCAGTTCAAAGATGAAAGGGTCTGTGAAAAACCCTGCTGCTCTACCAGCCCAGCAGAAGCCAGTTATAAAAACAGTCACAAGCAAGCACTCCTCCCCAAAGCCAAGATTCTACTATTATTTCATAGTCAAGGGAAGGAAAATTTAAAGACTACTTTTGGAAAATCCCCATATTCTCTTAGCCCTATGTCAAAACATCTTCTGTACTCCCTCTCTTGGCATTTTATTTCACAATCTGCTTGTTGCCTCAAGACTTGGGGTCTTCTCCCACATAATGTTAAAGTGGATGTCCTTAATTAAATAGGAATTAGAGCTGCTTCCACAACTGTTGGAAGCAGCAAATGTGGCTCTACTTACTTTTTGTACAGAACAATATGATGCCTGAGAAGCTGTAACTAGCAATATTTCACTCTTTTCCTGAAATCACATTTGGAATCTAAATTACAATCGAGGAAGGAAGGACTGAAAAGGGCTCAGTAAGTTAATATGTGGTAATTAAGAAGGGCAAATTCACCTACTTGTGAAAAGCTTATGGCATTTGCTTTCAGCCCTGAGCCTCTTTCTCCTTTCAGCAGAAGAACAGAAAAGGAGTTCACAGCCAGCTTCAGATTATACACTTATTTTTAAATCTATTATTAGATTCTATTTAATCACAACTATTAGATCACTCATTTAATCCCTGCAGCAAATGGGAACAAATGGGTGTCCCTCTCATTTCACATTCAGAAATGACTGAGGTCTTTTCAGAAATACTTATTAAGGCCTAAAGGCATTTTAGCTTCCAGCACTTCTACAATATGCATTTTAACAGCGTATTTACAAAAGCCTACTGAGGAGTTTTGTGCAGGCAGCAAGAGATGCTTTGAAATCAGTGCTGAAAACTTGTTTGTACATTTACCTGAAAGTAAAACCAGAACACAATTAGAAAACACACTTTCAGTAAGTCAGCTATGCCACGGCCAACAGGCCCTGATGTCAAATGCAAATTTAAAAATAAAGGCAGGCTGCCCACTCAATTTTCTTCATGCCCATGCTGGAAATGGGATAGACATTCAGCCCAGAATAGCTACGTTTTGTATTTTCCAAATATTCAGAGCCATGCCTCCAAATCCTACCAAGAAATAAAAAGCACACTTTGGTTTCCACGATCCAGCAAACAAGCTACAGACTTAACCAGAAACATTACTAATGCCTTCAAAATGTGTTCCCTATCGATGGCAAGTCAGAATGCAGGTTCATCACAGAGGCCCTGACGCTGTACGGACAAGCACGATACAAGAAAGGAAGCGTAATAAGCAGCCACAAATCGCAAGGTTCACCCTGTAAAAAAGATTAACACAAAGTTTGCATGATGCAGGGGAAGGGTACACAGACTCAGGCCGTGAAGGTCTCAGGAGGGGATTTCTGCTCGCACACATGGCAGATGGTTGGACTTTTCACCACTGACTGGGGGATATCTGCAGTTACAGACCTCTGTGCTACAAGATTTCACAGTCACAGAGGCAGCGATCCAGCCACCCCCGGACAGACATCTGGGACACAGGGATGTTACCTTGAATACACATCTAGTCATTGAACAGACCAGTACCGTGTAGCAGGGAAAATCAACCCCTCTTAACACCGTCTGCTGCTTAAACCCTTGGAAACTACTGTCACCGCTCCCAGGCCTGTAAAATCAGTAAGGGAGCGCTGAAAAAAATCCCATTGCCGACCTACTAAACGCGAGGCGCTCGGGACAAGAGAGGGGACGCGGTGCGCCGAGCTCCTCTCCGGGGGGGGAAGGCGGGGAGAGGCCGGAGGGAGGTGGAGGGACCGAGGGGAAACTGGCGCGGAGGCTTCGGAGAGAACGAAGCCAGCCCACGGCTGGAAGCAGGGGCCGTGCCCCAGCGAGGGGAGGCCCCTCGAAGCGGGGCCGGGGCGCCGGGCACCCCTCCTGCCCCCACGGCCGTCAGTGGGAGGGAGGCGGGGGTAGGAAGGAGACCGGGGAGGGGGGGGGGGGGGGGG
>JANVCC010000068.1:7761238-7853457 GCA_025345505.1 Todiramphus chloris collaris | reverse complement strand
GGGGGCAAGAGGCCTGGTGCCGGAGGTGGGGGCAAGAGGCCTGGTGCCGGAGGTGGGGGGCAAGAGGCCTGGTGCCGGAGGTTTGGGGCAAGAGGCCCGGTGCCAGAGGAGAGGTCAAGAGGCCCGGTGCCGGAGATGGGGGGAAGAGGCCTGGTGCCGGAGTTGGGGGCAAGCGGCCTGGTGCCACGTTGCCATCGCTGCCCAACCTCTGACCTCCGGTGCCTGAAGCCCCTGCACGTGTGGCTGGGGGGGAGTGCACTTTTCTTGTGAAACAGCGTTTTATTGATTCAATATGAAGCTGTGTAAAGAAATCACAAATGGATAAGATGCCTGATGAAAACGTAGGTTAACTGGGGTGAGATTTTGTTGAGAAAACAGAGGAATGATGCCATACGTAAAGAGCAGGACAGAGGATCGCAGTTAGACTATTACAAGGTTGTTATAAATAGTTGGTGAACACCCACCTGCAACGTTCTTCTCACCCCTGCTTATTGTATCTTAAAAGGACATTAAGGACATGAATCATGACAGAGACAGTTGCAATGCTCAGTGAAGGGTTGTCACAGTGAAAACTTGAAAAAGATAGGGTTGCCTTTCAAAACAAAGAGAAGTGGACATGACAAAGGTACAAGATAATAAATGGTATAAAGAAGGCAAGATTGGCCTTTCTTTATCCTCTCGTGTAGCGAAAGAACTAGAGGACATGATATAACTGCAAAGCAATGTATATGAAGTAGTTAGGAAAAAATGTGTCCTGTACCATTAACCTATTAAATTCATGATAAGCTTGATGATACAAGAATGCTAAGAAGAACCGAGCAGCTAGCCAGTTACTGCCAGTCAGCCACTATCTCGCCCTAGATTCTAATCCTGACATTTACAGCTCTTTGCTTTTCATTCCCAGGGATCTAGTTCAGCTTTGGCTATGCACATAAATCTTGACATAACGTAATTCTTCTCCGTGCTCTTTGACAGGGTTAGCCCTCCAGAGGTGGTTTAGTGAAAGAGTAAAGTCAAAAACATGAAATGTTCCCATGGATGATGGGAATTCTTAGAGTTTTAGGTTTAATGACAAGTCAGGAATATTTACCTTCCTTTTCTCCCACGTTTCTTAAGAACAGCTCTTCAGGGATAGCAGAGAAACACTCCAAGTGGATAAGGATGCATGGATGGATGTCTTTCTGTTTACATTGCTGGTTTTAGCAAGAATGGCGCAGGGCTTGTTCTTGAAATCATTTGCTTAGGAGGCTTGTGACTGCATCTGTTTACATGTGGGCAGAGAGATGATGTGTCCAAGGGCTTACCGCAAACTGATGGCAAATCTCATAACTATGCCCATATTTTCAATCCACAAGGCAGAGTCCTACTCACCAGGCTGCATCTTCCTTCAAACAAGTAACATAGAAGAGATGGAAGCCTTTCCCTTAATTTCTGTGCTTCAGTTTCATTGGTTTGCTAACATCTCTACTGATTTACGTGCTCATTGTTTTCAGTATCTGCTACTACATTTTGTGAAAGTTCCAAAGGTATTTACAGACTGTGATGAAGATCCGGTAAGGAAAAACAGAAAGCAAGATATCTGCCTGCCTGTAAAAGCTTTCTGACTTTACAAGGAATAATGAAAAGTGAAGAACCTCTATTACGTGCAGGCAATATTTTTGGGTTTGGTTTCGAAGGCCTCCTTGTTATGTTCTGTGGTTTCCAGTTTCCTTAAGGTTTATAGTGAATGAACTAAATTCACATTTCATTAACATAAGAACAGTCTGCAGTGGTGGTAAAGGCAGCAGATCAAGTGTATCAAACAGCTTGGGTCTGGCTTAATGTTAGATGAAGATTTACAGTGAACAAAGAAAACGCCAGTAAGGTAGAACAGAGTACAGAAGAATTCAGTCTAGTTACAGTGGGACAAATTCTAAGTGCAGACTAATTCTGAGCTCAACTGCATTATCACAAAATCAAGTTACTTTTGTGTGCCTGCCATAAGCAGCTAAGCTTGAAATCTTGCACAGAAATATTTAATTTTCCTAACCTGATGTCATAGTCATCACTGACTTAGCCTTACATTCAGATTTGTGTTTGAATTTCCTTTCTCTTTAAAGAAAAGCAGGAAGAATGCGGGGGGTGGGTGGGCAGAATACCAAACAAGAACAAAGCTAAAAGGTGTCACTAAGAGTATTTCTAAAGATAAAGTTCTTAAAATGGCTCAATGCTAAGCTTATCCTTAAAGGCTGGATGGCCTTCAGCTGTCTGAAGATGACTCTGCTTAAAACCATAAGCTATTAAAGAAACTTTAATGACCCAACAACTCAGAACATGCCTAATAACGTTTATGGTCTTGACACTAGGCTGATGGACAAATTGTCTCCTGATGAAGAAAGCACTGGGTTGGCACAGCTAACTATTCCAGCTTCATTTTCTTGAAGGAATTGAATTCTGGTAGCTTGACTTCTGACTAGTTACACGTTTCTTAACAGCTCAGTAGGATCCCAGGTTTTCTACTGGTTTGCACAGATCACAGCAGCAGATGCTCACACGTATGTGTGTGTGTGTGTGTACATGCACAAGCAAGAGCATGCAGGGGCTTTCCAGGGCCCTGGGAAAACTCCTCCCAGAGGCACTTGGCCAAATAGGGGTGATTTCCAGCCCTGGGCTCAGGCAGGGCCTGTACTGCTGTCTGCCCTGGCCACCTTCCTGCAAGGCACTGACCTGGGCTACAAGGGAAGGCCACCTCTGTAGAGCTTCTCCCCCAGCAGCTCTGGCAAGCACTTGCATGTAGATGGTTTCTCCTGGCCTGTAATTGCCTGCATTGAGGCTGGATGAGCTTTTCCACCAGGCCAAACACAGTCACTTCATCAGCTCGCCTTCTGCGCGTGGCCACAAGCCAAAGCCTACACTTCCATCTCAGACTGTAGGGCAGAGGTTGACAAGGAGGGTGTGCCTGACAAGGATGGGCAGGGAAAGGAACAGGAGGGTGAAGATGCAGGTACTGGAGTGCAGACTTCTGTTTGAGTAAACAGGAGGAGTCATGGGCTGTAGACCCTGAAGATGGGTCTCATAAAGGAGAGCAGAAGAGTGTGAAGACAGCCTTCTGCTCATGGTCCAGCTCTGAGCAGTCAGCTGCTGCAACCATCTGGGGCACTCATGCAGTCCTGCTATGTTAGGAGCCCCTGTGGGAGCTTTAAAGACAGTGGATGAGTTTGGGGTTGTGTTGTAAAACTAAGAGGAGGTGGAATGTTCTCAGCCTTGTCCTGACAAGTAGGAGACTACCAGAGATAGTTCCTGACATAATTCACTGCCTCCAGAGAGGCCAGTCACTTGCACTTTTAAAACTTAATTATGTTCTTTACATGGTTTCATCCTTAGTTTCCATGCCCTGCACATCAGCAGCTGGTTGCTGTCCTATAGTCCCCACAGTACAAGTGTCTCTTGAGAAAAGAGTTGGGAGAGGACATAACCACCTTACTGATGTAGTTCAATGTATTCAAAGCATTAGGAACATCTTACTAAGGACTTTATGTTTTGAAGTAGGTCAACAGTTTCAGTTTAGTAAACACTAACATATTTCTATCAATGTAAGCATTGCTGGGCAAGCAATCCACCTTCCTATCCATCATTTCCAACAAAAGAGGATTTTGTGTGCTCAGCTGCTCAAAGAAAGAGTAACATTTTAGGAAAAGGAGTGCAAAAACAACAGGTATCCTTAATAAAGTGTGTTCTTTTGGCAAACACCAAGCACAAGAATCTCCAATAAAGAAATTGTCTGGGGAAGTGGTAAGTGCATGTAAAAAGTGTGTGGACTAGTATCAGAGTTTAGGCTTTGTAATTAGCACCTTCTGTCAAAGAATACATAAGTTATTAACTTAAAGCTGTGATCCACCTAGGCATAAAAGTGTTTACCATACTAAGCAACACAGTTTCCAGACTCATGTGTTCAAAAGTGCAGTGATAAAGATATGTTGTGCTTTCCAAGGAAAGCAGAAGGTTGGCCACAGGACTGGAACACCGAAACCAACGCCTTTCTGGGGTTATTGTCATATTTTACTGCTCCCCATAGGTGGAGCCAACTGCACATCGTCCGGCTGCATCTGACTCACCAGCAATGAATGCAGCTTCCCCAAAATCCCAGAAGTGTAGCAGGAGTTTGTCATGTGTCCCCAGGCCCCTTTTCCTGCCCATTCCCCTAGGCTGACTCCCTAATACTGTTTCACTGTCTCCCACCTTGGTTCCCACAGGCAATGACAAAGAAAGCACTAACCTGATACAGATCTTCCCAAATAGCTTGAAGGGAAATGTTTTTCATCTGTGACAAGTATTTTATGTCACCGTTTTGGCTATTGAGCTATCCTTCTGCATATTGAATGGATAAGGCATTAGGAAAGGCTTTAGGAACCGTGCTTTGGAGGCTTCTTCCTCCCACTGCCGTGCAAAAATTGGGCAAAATTCTCATCTACCAGGTCTCGTGGCTCTGGCCTTCCACTGTGAAATGTTTGGGGTCTATAGGTGTAATGCAAGGACCTGTAAGAGAAAGTAGGAGCTGCAGAGAAGAGAGAGGAGGGCTTTACAGATTACTAAATTACAAAGATTTGACCAAAAAACTTTGTGTGGAAAACAGACACAACTACCAGCCAACGGGGATAAGAGCATTACAAGGTAAGGAGGGGGCATTTCCTACCTTTGGAAGTAGTAAATCCTAGCTTCCCTCCTGACAGCAAAGTTCTTTGCTCAGTTCAAGAGCCAAGGAAGGCATCGCAACCTCCGTGTGCAGAACAGCGCAAAGCCGCTCTCGGCACAGTAAAGGGCAAGGGTAAATATTTCCACCCTGATTTTACTTACCTGGCAACAGCTTTCATTCCACCACACTTGGAAGCATAGTGAAAACATCTGAGGCAACTTACTGTATAGACAGAGTACCCTTTTTTTAGCCTTTTATTTTTAAGTAAGGCTGTGGAGCAGGTAATTTTCTCACAAGGCCATTACACTCCAAGGGCCAGTCCTGTTACCCTGCTGTTGAGTGTTCACACTGAATCAGGAGGGATGAACTGAAACACAGAAACAATAACACCCCAGTGATACAAACTGTGCAACTAACTGGAGAAGAGCTCTGCACCCACTTTGACATCCCTGTGACTCCATGCCATTTGCATATATACTCTATACCATATATACTCTATACCATTTGCAGCAGTCGCTCTACTTTCTGTCTTTCACAGAGGCACACGGAGTGCATCAAGAGCTTGTGAGGGTCAAACAGTTGAGAAATCTGGGAAGGGTTTTTGCTGCCAGATCAGTTTTTTTTGGACGGAGCCTCCTCTTCCAGTGGCTTGTTGTGAAGGTACTGGAACCTGCTCTGGTTTAGCAGCCCCTCATCAGCAGTGTATTATTTCCCAGCTGCCATTCTGACTCCCAGGTTCTCCAACTTGCTTTCACTGCTAGTGAAGGTACAGCTGGAGGATTTCAAAAGAGATTTGATCCCCATACAAGCCCAGGGCTCCCCAGAGAGGTGAGTAATCAGCATGGGGAGAGGAAGTGTGTGACACTCCCATCTTTACTTTGTTTAGATGTTTCCCGCGGAGCAAGTGAGTACAAGAGGATCTTTGGATTTCTCTTTGCACATCCTGGGTCTTACTTCAGCTGCAATGTCATCCCAAAAGAGCTGACTCATCCAGCAGGGCTGCAGCTCCAAGGAACACAGGCAGAGGCTGGGAAAGTTCATTGCTATTTTCAGGGCCTGGAGGACTTGCACCATGGGGTCCCAGTCTTTGGAAGGGTTCTAGAGAGAGAGAGCACACTGTCCAAGAGCACCCAAGAGGCTCAGTGAAAGCTGGATGCTGCCATGACACCATAAGGCTTCAAAGCAAACAGACTGCAAAGGCAGAAATTAATTGAGGAAAACAATCACCATCCACTCAGTGTTCCCTTGGTGTTTTCATCTTGCCAGGAATTTGGTAGCGCCCAGACAAGGATGGTCCATGGGGAAATTGTGTGGCACAATGTCAGAGCTTGCTGACATTCACCAACCTGGCTGCAGGCTCCTTTTCTGTCTTGGTTTGCCTTTATCTGTTTATCTCAAACCAAGTACCATGCCTGGTGCTTCCAAAGCTCTCCCTAGTCTGCATGGGGCTTGTTAACGTAACATTCAGCCTTCCAGCCTTAATAACAATTTACATTTTGATAATAAACATTTTTAAATATGATTTAGAGTACATATTAAAAACAGTGGAGGAGAAAGCTCTGGAGGGAAATAAGAGCATTCTGATTTATGTCTGAGAAAAGAGGGATCAAACGAATGGAAAAAAAGGAGTGCTTAATGCTGTCTGGGGAACACAGCAGCAGCCTCTCTCAGACAGGCCTGATGTTCCTACAGAATAACAGCTCCTGGAATGAGTGTCCCAGAATAAAAAAAGAGGCATGAACGAAGGAAGTAGGAATGAAATTCAAGTGGAGCTGCTTTCCACTTTCCCCTGCTGCAGCAGGACATTGCAACCGAGCAGAGAAATTCTCTCTCACAGAAAGATATCCTTGTGTGGCAGCGTTGCCCAGCAGACACTGAAGACTCTTCCAGCTGCTGGCAACGTAGCAGGGGTGACAGGCTCCTGGCCAGGGGTCTCCTGGTGGAGCTCACATCAACCAGAGAAGCATCTGTGGGCAGTTGGTTAGCACCAGGGACTGCTCAGCATCTCGGATGCCAGCACTGCAACTCTTGCTCGAAGGGAGCTATTTGTCAGAGTTAAATGTCTGGTCCAAGGGCCTGGTGATAAAGCACTCTCTGCAGAGATGATTTCTCCAGAAATGTGCGTGGTGCTCGTGAGTAATGTTGGGAGGCAGCCTTGCATGAAATACCATGGGGATCTTGTTTCCAAAAACCTGGGTGCTAGAGAAAGGGGGTGGGTTGGGAACTGAGTGACAGATACAATTAAAGGGAGGGAGATGCTGCTATGTTGAACCCTCTGTGATTATTCAGGGTGGAGGGAGACATTCAGAAAAGGGAGCATATCAGAAAAGCAGGAAATAGTGAAAACGATAAAGGTTCTCTTTTGTGTGCTGCTTGCTCCTATCCAGAACGAGGACTCAGTAAACCTGAAAGGTAATGCATTCTAAAATGGGCAACAGGAGATGTGTTTATTACAGAATAATGTTATGAGTGTACAGGAAATGTATTTACTACAGAATGATGTTATTTGGGAGAATTCCACAGGCCATCATCGAGAACAAAAGTTATCTTAAGCCTTAAATAGGATTAGGGGTGGGGGTGAAAGAGGATAATCAGAAGTTGTTACTTTTATTTTCTCTTTCATGTTTGAGGGATCAAATCCCACTAGCTCCCGGGCATAGAGCAGCCTCAGAAAGCTCATGACTAGAAACAACTTCTTGTGTGGCTAAATTATCCTGTTCTTCTCTTGAATTTTTCTGGGAGCAATCTTCTGCTGGTTTCTTTCATAGATAGGATAGCAGCCCGCAGGGGTATTTCTTTCAGAATGTTTTTTACTGCTGGGGTGTGTTAGTAAAGGTACGAGCTGGAATGTCAAAGACTGCTTCCAGGCCACTTTCATTGGCAGAAAAACATAGTGTGACAAATGTAGGTAGAGGTGTACTGACTGACATGCTTTTTCCACCAGGATTCTACCCCAAACATAAGGAAAATAGAAAAAAAAAATTCATGACTGTTTCTGTTTTCACAGCAACCCAGTCTTCAGAACATCTCCTTGGTTAATACTGTCCAACCTTGTATCCTGGGCATCATCTATCTGCTGGACGTTGTCTACTTCTCTACTGCCATGTCTTCTGTAGTGAAGAAACCCAGCCTTCTCTGGTGGCACCGTGTCCCAGATGACTTCAATCTTTCCACAGCAGTTCAGCTTTGGGATCTGCCAGTGTTTAGTCAGTGGGGTGTGACAAGTTGGGAGACCCTCTGCTCACTCCCCATGCTATGGATATCAGTAGTTCCCCAGCACCTCTATTCTCACTGCTATGTCCATAGACTAATGTTTACCGATCTTCTCCCTAAGACGTTGGAATTCTCTTCTTGCCAACTGGCTCATTTGCCTCCTGTAGCCGTGTCCTTGTTCAGCATTACCCTGCTTTGGCTCCATGACAGATTTATCCTGGCCCTGATGGTACCACAGGCTGTGGCATGCACTGTCTGTCCTCTGGCTGCATCCTGTAGTGACCTTGGCACTTCACACGGTGCTGCCCGTATGTAGATGCTCCAAAACATTTTCTTCTGCCCCAGCTGTCCAGCAAAGTGTCCAGCAGTGAGTGAGCCACACAAACTGCAATTGCTGTAGGCCTGGGCTTCTCTATCTGCTGCACGTGGTGTTTGTTGTCATAGATATATATACACTCTCTGATCCTCATCTGCTCTTGCATCTGCAATGTGCACATCATTCCAGGCTGTGCACCAAGCTCTCTTGTCACCCCAGGTACTTCTTGGGTCACAGGAGATGCCTCTGGATCTGTTAGGTCAGTGACTGGCAGGTACTGACCACACTTCTGCCAGCAAGCCAAAGACTGGAAGTATTTGATCTAAAGGGGATATCAAGTATTGTGTACAGGTGTCTGGAGTCAAGAAAGGCTTTAAAAGGGTGTTTAATTTTCCCTGGTAAATCCATGCTTTAAAACATTTAAACAAGTCAGATGTACAATTAGATCAGATAGCAACTATATATATAGAAGAGAATGAAAAGAGTATTTCACGGAACTTTGGGGGCTATAAATAATGGAGGAAGGAGGAGTGGTTACAGCAGTACTAATGCGATAACCAAGAGGACACAAGTGAATTTGAGTCAAGGAAAAATTTGGCTCAGTACAAGGAACAAAAATATAAAGTAAATAAAGCAGTCTAAAATAAGCAACCGTACAAAGCCTAAGAAACCAAACAAAACCTTTCCTCCAATAACTTATTTTGAAGGAGGAAAAGTACCAAGCAAGCTTCACTCTTGTTATGGGTTTTTATATGGGAGCCACTCAAAAAACTCTGGTGATGGTGGCTGCCTAAAATGGAAAGAGCCAACAAAAATCCCTGCTTGATTTGAATAATCCCTGAGAGGGAGAGGCTGAAACCCCTCAGAAGCAGTAAATTAAAACTGAGCAGAATCCTGGCACATACAGTAAATGACGTATATCGTGAGTGGCACAATCTCCTGTTGGGCACTGCACATAAAGGACAGACACATCGTAATTTTCCATGTCTAAAATAAATAGCCTATAAAAAGTACTTCTTCCAGTTATGGAGAACAAATAAATTGTCCAAGAGTTATTTGTCTTCTTATTACAGAATTGACCCTCTTTTTTTCTTTTTTTTTTTTTGGTTTCCTCCTTTCCCTGGTGAGCCTTAAGTGCAGAGGGGGAAAAAATAAAAAGGCGTCTGATCTGGGTAGGAGTCTGGTACAGATGAGGGGTCTGAAACTGAGAAAATATCACTGCTTTTCACACTGACTGTTCTCTCTTCACTGGAGTGTCCCTGGGGATTAGAAGATGTGATAAAGCGTGTTCAGTCCAAGTGGAGGAAATGTAAGAACTTCAGACAAGAACAGAAAAATCCTTCATGCATTGTGTTAGAAAACTGCAGTAGTAGCTAAGCTGAATATTTAAAGGCATTGTAATATAAAGTCAGGTTAACAGTCAAAACCTGAGATCAAATTCAAGCTTCCCAAGAAGCTTCATTTTCCAATGAAGTTTTTTTATTTAAAAAGGCTAGAAATATCTGTATACTGATGGCTGTGCCTTGGTGGATGAGCGTGTAAAAGCAGGCTGGTTGCTGGACCAGTGGGATGGATGCTGGACCAGCAGGATGGATGCTGCAAAGGAGAACATCCCCTGCAGCTTTATGAAGAGTTGGCTCCTGCACCAGCAGGGAGGCTCCGAGCTGCTGCACCAGTTAACTGCTGGTGTTTCCAGTACATGCCAAAGCCAGGATCAAATAACTCTGCTGTTAGGTCATGCTAAAGTGCTCTGTTGCTTGTTCCTCTCTGTCACATACCAGTTCCTGGGCTGCAGAGGCACCCACGAAAGCGATACATGGAAGTTTTAAACTATATAAACTTCATGTCTTAAACCAAACAAACGTTCAATCAATGAGCACTCCTTGCTCCATGTTTATACGTTGATGAAGAAGCCCGGGGTGCCTGCTGGAAAGCAGGATGAGGATTGTAAAAGGGCAGAGGGCAGTGCCAGGCAGCGAGTCCCCACCCCACCACATTCTGTCTATCCCAGCAGGGTCAGGCCATGCAGAACCATTGCTCTGCTCCTTCCTGCTCCCTGCTTTCTGCACGGAAGGCATCTGTCTCACTGCTTGCCTCTCTGCAGGGCCCTGGGGCCAAGGCAGGGCAGTGGTCATGGCAGGGAAGGACAAGCCATAGGAACAGGCTGCCATCTACATGCTCTGTTCCCCTCTGTGGTTTTGAGTTTTGGGGCATTTAGTTTCCAGGGCAGCACTCTCGGGATGTTTTCATTCATGTGCATTTGCAGATGTAACTGTCTGCCAAGTGATGCTGATTTTTTTCACACACACCCCCTCATTTCTGTTTTAATCCCTCTATCCCCTCTACTAAAGCACACAGATCCTGCACTTGAACACAAATACCAGGAGCCCTAAACATGCCAGGGGCAATCTCTCAACATCATCATCATCATCAGTAGTAGTAGTACTACTACGACTAGTATAACACCATGTAACAACTGCAAAAAATATATGTAACAGGTAAAATAAGGGCAGTAATGTAACACTATCCTGCATCTGGGAGGAACAATTCCTGGGAAAGCTCTGCTCCATCCAAGGATGGTACGTGCTTTGGAGACATTGCCTGCCCATGCTGAGGGAGATGTAGGAACCAAGACCATGGTGCTCCATATTTGCCTTCAGTGGTTTATAACCTCAACAGGCATCGAGCAGAAGGTAGCAGACAGACTAGCCTCATATCTGAAGCCCCTGCTTCAGGGTGGAACTGTGTTAGAATATCTCAACGAAAGAGGATGTGGTTTTCTTTTTACGTTACCAAAGTTTCTTTCTCTTAGTCAGATTTGAAGAAACAGCTGAGTTGTTCCCACTGAAATTTTCCCAAGACAACACATCCAACACAGAAGCTTTCTGCTCCCACCATTCATCAGCGTTATCAGCAACACTAAACAAGACTTGATAAGAGGAAGAATCAGGTAAACTCAGCTATTAGTAGTCCTCCCTGTTCCCCTCCTAATGAGATCTGGGCTTGCTTGTCTTGGCAGGTCAGCAGTTTTATAGCTAGATGAGGCACTGGAGAAGCCACACATACTTTCAGAAAGCTGTAATATTTAGCTACCCTTTTTGGTTTGTGGCAGAGGCAGCAATGGGAAAGGACAGGAGATATCCCCCAGGATGGCTTGTGGTGTGGAGGAAGAACACCTACATCATGTCTTGAGCACCCACCTCTCTTACTGCTGCTAGTGGTGTTACACTGGTGAATCAACAATGTGATCTGTGTTTGTCACTGAAAATGTGACCACAGAAAGAGCTGGACCAGGCCTAGGTCAGAATGGGCAGGAACAAATGTAGCTGTGTGTCTTCTCTTGCTGTTGGGACATCCCTATCCTGAGAAAATCAGGACATTTGCCAGCTCAAGAGCCATTTCATTAGTGATATCAAGAGGGAAAGCACAGATGTCAGCAAGGTCAGGCTCTCACTCCATGCTTGTTTGTGTTTTGGATTTGCTATGAGCAGGGCTCCGTGACCCAGCAGCATGAGGTACAACACCTCAACTTTGCAGAGGGATGTCCCCAGCAGCACAGCTGCCCAAGGGGGTGTTGGGGAAGCTCTGGACAAGAGGGGTCCTCAGGGGTGAAAGATCCGACTCTGTGGCTTTATTTCTATAGCCTGTGCAGATCTCTGCACAGAAGTCTGAGACCATCATCTCCTGATTCAAAGTCCTCACTAGCACTGCAGCTGCTCATGAAGTCATTGCTTCCCCCTTACATCTCCAACTGGTCCTTCAGCTGCATCTCAGCACCTTGCCACCTCTGCAGCACCAGCAAAATGGGTTACAGAGCCAAGCGTTGAACCCCACCAGGGAACTGATGCAGGCTGAGAAAACAACACGGTAGGAGGAGAAGGGAGCTAGATTTCTTTAATCAGGTGGTGCCACAAAAAGCCCTCCAGGAAAATGCAGTCCTCAGGGTTCAGATGGCCAGCCAGCAGCATGATCAGTCCTACCTGGTCCTACCAGACCAGCCTGCCTTAGCCCAGCAGATCAGGTAGGCACCAGTACACTCTGTGGCTTTACTGGCACTTCCTGATATCCTGAAGTCTGTTCAGGGCTGGAAACCTCAGGCAAATGCCCACAGACCATTCAGCTGACCATTTGAGGGGAAAAACCCCAAAGGAAACACATCTGCATGGTTGCCCCACTTTGTCCTACCAACGAGCTCTGTTCCCGCGTTCAGAGAGAACCTTCATGTGGAAAAAACCAGGGGAGTGCCTTTCTGCCCACACTCTTTTGACTTCTCAAGGATAAATGAAAGTGTCTGGAAAAGTGCCCTTCCTCACCTTCCAATTCTTCCTGTGTGTCAGAAATTCAGGCCTTAACAAGCTGCTTCCTGTGATAAAGGAGGAGTTGCATGAGCAACATTCAGAGGAAGACCGAAGGAGGGGAAATGAGTTCACCGAGACCCCTGGAGCTCTGCGTGCCACCCAGGGGGCTGATGAGCCAGGAGCAGAGAGAAGCAGTGAAAGGCAAAGTTTCTTAGAGCAACAGGGAAACAGTCACTGCACAGGATTTCACTGGACAACGTGCTTTGTGAATACGAAACCTTCCAGGAGTGGATGGCACCTGCAGTGTGACATCCTAAATAACACCTCTCTCTCAAAACCCAGGAAGAGCTGATCCCAGTCACTCCTTTGGGAAGCAGAGAAGCACTGCTTCACACCTAAGCCTACTTGCAGCCAGGAAAACACCTCCAGGCATCGTTGTCTTCCCATCTTGTGTCCCCTGTCCTTGCATCTGAGGACCTGCGTGGTTTATTAGATCAGCACCACTCAAGGAACTGCATTTTCTAGTCCGTCTCTCTTGGATGGGGGCAGGGGAAAATGAAGCTGCTGAGGCTTGATGGTGCTGCTGGTCATTGGCTAGCAGGAAGGAATTTTGCTTGGCAATGAAAATATTAGCATTTCCTTCATCAACTGACTTTCCACCTGGCAGGAGAGCTCTACCATTGAGAGAAGCCACTCTGCTGACCATCTTTGTGCCACCCATGGCAATATTGCTGTCTGATCCCAACTACCATTAAGCAGAGCTTTAAAAGGACAAACAGACAAGGGATTTCTTTTTTTGGCCAGATCTGCTCCTGCACTGGGTCATTAAAGGCTTCAGTGGGGATTACACCAGGGTGAGGGTGGCCCCCACTTTCTCCTGTTCTTGCATCACCCCTGCTCTGACATAAAGCACTTGGGCAGAGGTCACTGGATCCAAAATAAACCAGGTGAAATCTGGGAGGCAAGATGTCATGAGCTGTTTGGTCACAGGAATTCCTGGGACAGCTCGAAGCGGGGAATGAACAAGCAGGTAAAGGGGAGTGGCGCTGAGCTCAGCTCCCCAAGCCCTGACTAAGAAGTTCCCTGGGAAGTTTGGGGGATTTCTTCTGTGCTGCACGACAAACACAGCCTGAGGTCAGAGATCTGAGGGCTCGTTTGACCTTTTTTCCTGAAATGCTGTGAGTTAGTGCTATAAAATATGCAGCTTCTCTCCATCCCCTTGCCTGTGTCCCTCTGCAAGCTGATGCTGTTCATCTCAGCCTGGATTTTCTCCAAGGGAGGGAATCCAATGCAACTGCAATGCTTTGGCCATCATGCTCTGCCTCCTCCAGCCATCAGCGTCCCCTTGCCAGCAAGGAGAGCTCCCACAGATGGTGCCTGCAATTTGGTTGCCTGTAAAGCCAGCAAACATCAGCACTGGCAGACAGAACCTTCCCTGGAGCCAGCAAGAGAGCAGAGGGTCCCCGAGGTGCCAGCCCTGCACCGTGCTGGGCACTGGGCAGAGCTCACGGTGTCTCAGAGAGATGAGGGGGCTTTACTGCAAAAGTTGGGACACATAAGGGCTCAGAGGGAGAAGAATACTCCCGAGGGCTGGTTGGAAGTGATGTTCACAGGGCTGGTGAGATCCAGTCAGTGGCTGCAGCTACACAGGGCGTCCCAGGCTTAAGAGGTTGAGTTAAAACTGCTGAAAGAGAGAGCCCAAGAGCAGGGATGGCCATTGACTGTGCAAAGTCCTGTCTGAAGCACACAGAAAGGTGAATTTAGGAGTGGAGGGAACTGAGGTGATGCTCTGCAGCCACCCCAGGCCTCCTGCTCCCCACCTCCAGCCTAAGCAGACACCTGGAGGTGGTTTTGGTCCTGACTCTGACACTTTGTTCCAAGCAGGAAGCTAAGAAATGTGTTTATTTCTTCCTCAAGATGAAAACGAAATAAAAACAGAGCAAAAGCCTCCACTGGGGATTACATGAATGAAAGACAGGCAAAGGGAAACACTATTTCCAGTGCTGGGAAATGCAGTTGTCACGTCAACCAGCTGCCCTAGGCTGTCCTGCGCAGCGTGATAAATGGGACCAGGCTTGGCCAGGAAGCCTGCTAGCCTGCTCCAGCCAAATCCTTGTGGGAGGAAAAGGGAGGCTGAGGATGAGTTCATCTGCACCCAAACACGCATGGCTTTGGAGCCCATCCCCAGCAGCACCTGGTGACACTGGCCCCAGGGGAGCACTGCAGCTCACAGCGTGCTGTGGGATGGATGCTGTGGGCACCAAGTGCCACCAGCATTCCAAACCCACCTACACTGTTTGCCCTTGAGGGCAGCAAGAGATTTCAGAGGAAAAGCCTTCACGGTCAGCAAGAGACTTCAAGGGAAAAACCTTCACGGTGGCCTTCTCCTTTCATACACCACAAAGCTGACATCTCATTTATCCCAGTCTGAGACACAATCAGGGAGCCAAAAAAAAAAAAGGAAGCAAATGAGCTGAAATAGATGAGTGTCCTGAAAGCCCTGGACATGGGCTCATACCCACTGGGAGTTTCCCTTCACCTGATGCAGATGAAGTAAAGCCACTGAGAGAATCCAACAGCATCTGTGCCAGCTATGTGCCCGCTGGAGCCACGACTACCACGACCCTCTGCCAGTGGCTGGGGGCTGAAAACCCCTGTGGGCAGCTTTGCTCAGAAGTAAACACTGGAAACATGCAGGCTGTGACATCTTTGTAGCCCAGAGAACATATGGCTGGGGACTCCCCTGCTACAGTGCCAGCAGCTCTGCAGGACAACACAGAATCACACGATGTTAGGTGTCGGAAGGGACCTCTAGAGATCATCGAGTGCAACCCCCCTGCCAAAGCAGGGTCACCCAGAGCATGCCACGCAGGAACAGATCCAGGTGGCTTTTGGGAGTCTCCAGAGCAGCCTCCACAACCTCTCTGGGCAGCCTGGTCCAGTACTTTGGCAACCTTACAGTAAAGAAGTTTCTCCTCACATTGAGGTGGAACCTTCTACGCTCAAGTTTATACCCATTATTCCTTGTCCTGTTACTGGGCACTACAGGAAAGAGATTGGCTCCTTCCATTTGGCACTCAACCCTGAGGTATTTATAGACATTAATGAGATTCCCTCTCAGTCTTCTCCCAAGACTAAACAGCCCCAGTTCTTTCAGTCTTTCTTCACAGGGGAGATGCTCAAGCCCCTTCATCATCCTCATAGCTCTAACGTGCTGATTTCTGTACCCCAGAGAAGCCAGGGTGCTGATTTCCCTCCTTTGAAGTAGCCAAAACTGCCATTTCTGGTGCAAAAGTGCCCTTAAATAGCAACACCCTTGCTGCAGCCTCCCCTGCCATCCCAGTGGAGACCTCACAGGCTTGTTTTGAAAAAGCGAGGTTATTTAAACGAAGAACAAAAGGGAAATTCTGTGGGAAATAAGCTCCGCTGTCATTGTTAAAAAGATGATTTAAACTATTCAGCTTCATTAGCAATGGTGACATCACCATCTAAACAGCGATGGCTAAAATTACCAATAAATAAACCAGAAAAGCCTGACAAGCTTGCTCTGCTATTGTCTAGCTGCTCGGAGGAGCTTTTGCTGTCCTGTGGTTGCTTCCCCAGCACAGCACAAAAGAAGAGAAACTGCTTTTGGCCAGCAGCTTCCCCCTGGTGACCCAGCCCATAGCTGCTGCCAGAGTACTGGGGGCCTGCTTGAGGGCAGGCAAGGATGCTGAGAAGCAGGACCTCAGCTCACGGAGCACTGTGGCCACCCCAGCCCTACACCGGAGCAGGCAGGATTTTATCCCAACACCTCCAGGTTTCACAGCAGCCACCTTTGTGAGGGTTGCACCAGCAGCTCCCAAGCTGTTTGGGTCAGCAGCCCATTCCCGTGGTGGCAGGAACAGAGGTGCAACACCTCACCCCGCTCACACGGACATCCCCAAGTGTCCCCAGCCCCTTCCTGGTGCATGGAGAGTGGAGAACTGGAAGATGTGCCCATCTCTCACGGAGGGAGAAGGGAGGGAGCTGGTGGGCCAGCAGCTTCAGCACCCACCATGCTGCCTCTTGGATGGACCTGGTACAGGATCATCAGGAGGAGAGACATAAGCAGAGGTTTTGGGAAACTCTCAAGCACCCACGATAAAAATCAAGGCGACAGTACTCCTTTCCCAAAGCAAGAATGGACCCAAACAGAGGGGCAGGCATGGCTGGTGCTGCAGGGCATGGGGCAAGGACAGGAGCCCCTTCAGCTGCAGCCAAGCCCCTGCACCATGGAGTGCTGCTCCGGCACCATGGCTTGGTCCTGACATCCACACGGCCACGATCCTGGAACAGGGACCGCAGCTGGAGCTCCCCCTTCCCAAATCCCCTGGCACTGCTGACAGCATCTCCTAAACTTCTCTTGCTGAATGAATTTGCTAAAATACCAACGGGTCCCAGCAGCCACCGTGGGGCCAGGAGATGATAAGAGCTGTGAGCTGTCACCAAAAAGATAGGCTTTCTGTTGCCAATAAGTGGGTATTCTGGGGCAAGTTGATCTGAGAAGAAGGAAAAGGGGAAAACCAGCAGGAGAAAAAAATCAGTGTGTTTCCCTGCCAGCACTAGCAGGCCCTGCTAAAACTGTAGCTTAAGAGCTGAATCCACACAAAATTAATTGAGGGAGAGAAAACAAGAGTGAGAAGTCAGAGAGAGGATGAAGAGGACAAGCAAGAGAGCAGCAATGCCTGGCACCAGTCCCCACAGCACCTCTTCCAAAGGGCAAAAGCCTTATGGGCATTGTGTAGGCACGACACAGGGCACGGGGTCCCAGCTGCCCTGCACTGTGCAGGCAGGAAGGGTGGCAGAGGGGAGCACTGGGCAAGAAGTGCCCCCATAGCCACCCATACTGCAGGTTTTCTGCTTCAGCTGAGTGCTTCTGCACAAGCACATAAGGATGTTGCATTTCCAGGGGGGGCAGACAAGCTGAGGTTAGTGTGTGAGGCACTACCCTTCTCTTTAGTTCTTCCTGTGTCACACTGCTGCAGTTCACAAGCACAGCCAGCAGCTCTGGGGATCCCTGCAGGCATGAAGAGGTGGGTGCCTTAATGGTCTTCATGGGAAAAAGCCCTTGGTAGAAACGTTGGAGCCCCAGTTGGTTCCCAGTGACTCCAGTGTCAGGGCCAACGGCAAAGCTGCCGTAGGAGGAAGGGATGCTAACGGACCAGGTTAGGAAAGGAAATGCACAGAGGGCTTTTGCCAAGGGATTTGTTGTTTTGCCAGCTGCATTTCACCAGCAGATACTTTGCAATACCCTTAGGTGGGCACCCAGGCATTTGGAAGTTCCTCAAGCCACACACTGTGGAAAGGGACCAAGCGAGGATGACGATGCCCCTGCCAGCCTCCACAAGGCCCCTGGGCTGAGAAGCAGCAAGGGCAGGAGGTTTTCACAGGGATTGGCCACACACTCAGATTACAGGTGAGCAGCAGCACCACTTGCTTCTCCTACCCAGCCTTTTTCTGCCAGAAGATTCCTGCCTGCAGCTCAGCTGGGAGAGGAGGCAGGGCTGGGGGTTCAGCCCAGCACCCTCCCTACCTGTGCTACCTCCCTACGTGTCACTGCTGATGCTTTTGTTGGTGTCATTAGAAATCAATCTTCAGGAAGGCTGCTTGGGTTGCCTTTCACTAGTTTTATTTTTTCCTGCATGTTTGAATGTTTCCAGGGAGAAGATTGAGGTTGGTTGGGTTTTCCCATTTTGGGGGTGTATGGTTTTGGTAATTATTTTTACCCTTGGGTAAAGAAAGCATGGGCTGTGAAAAGAAAAGGCAGACACACGACCTCCTTCAGGCAGCAGGAGCATCCCTGGCTCACTCTGCCACAGGGCCCCTTGCCCCTCATGGCCACATCCACCTGCAAAAGCTGACAGGAATTAGATAATAGTGTGATTTTACCCCAAGAGCACCCAGGGGCTCACCTGCTCCTGCAGCAGTCAGGAGATTGATTCTGATCAACTGCTCCCAAATGAATACCTTTCTGTGAAAACAAAACCTAGCAGGGTTGGAATTTCTTTAACCTACCCAGCATGAATTTTGTGTCAGTGATCTCTCCATGCTCTTTAATATGAGATGGGTGGCTGCTGCCCGACTTTGACCCAGGGACCTCCCTGAGAACTGATCCAGAACAAGAGGGATTTACTTGGAAAAATCAGAACGGATCCTACAACTTTTCTCAAGCAGCAATCACAAATTGGAGCCGTCTGGTGTTCTTCACCAAAAAGCCCAGATTTCACAAGACCAGCTCTGAACCCAGACAAGAGTCCCAAGGTTTTTTTTGTGTTGTAGAAGAGGCCACAGCTTTATTTTTCTTTTGTTTTCTGATACATGTATGAAGTTTTAGAAGCTGACCCCGTGCTAAGAGTTCTCAGATGTAAACCTCTTACATCTGAAAGAGTTTCTGGCTGTTGCCCACCTCTGTGGGATAAGGTTTGCCTGATGGCAGCAGAAAGAGGCAGGAAATGTGATGGTTCCCCCACCCTTCAGGACAGGGAGCTGCTCAGCTGTTTGCAAGCAAAGTGCCCTGCTCTACAAGAGGCTCCCAAGGTTGCCTGCCCCAGCTTTGGGATGAAGGTAAGAAGGATGCAGTAAGTAGGACATGAAACATCAGTAGTGAGCGCAGCCTGAACTCACTCACTGGCTGCACGACCTTTCATTTCCTACCCTGGACCATGGGCTCTCACCTTGGGCAAAACAGCAGGGGACCCTCCCCTGCTGGGCATTCCTGGCCCAAGTCACCCTTGGACCCATCCCTCTTGGCTTATGAAAGATCCATGTGCAATGCTGCAGCTGCCTTTAGTGCTGGGATGGTCCAGGTAAGGATGACCACAAGAAAAATGCTTCAGTGTTTTTAGCTCATGTACCCTTTTTTTCCTGCTGGGTCTACTATGAAAAATGATGAGGGGAAAGATTACTCATTGTGGTAAAGTTACTAACCCTCTCCTGAAGAGCATTAGTTCAGCCAGTTGACTCGCCCTCACCCCAGCCTCTCATCCTAAGACTGAAAAGCAGGGAGGAAAAAACACACCCCTATTTTGTGCAAAAAGCTCCAGCCATTGAGAAAAAGTTTTCCACTATGTGTATTTTTTCCTCCTTTTCTGCCTAGTACCCATCCTGTCAAAGCAACAGATGGGAAACTAAACCAGGAACCCCACATTTGCTTTCCGTTGAGAAGTGTTCCAAGCTTTACGTTTCCACCTCTTGCTGGGACAAAAAGGAGTTTGTGCAGCGAAGGGAGGAAGAGGAAAGGAGGCCCTTTCTTCCTTTTCTCTTTGCATCTTTTTAAATGATCAACACCAGAGAGCACAACTACAAAATAATGTCAAGAGAGAGGCTGTTCTCATTCCTGCCAGATCTTTTCTTGGTAAAAGAGCTTTTAAGAAGACCTTTTATGTCTTCTCCATCACCTGCATGCCAAACTTGGCTTTCCAGGGATTCTTCTACCAAAAAGAATCATAATCAAGTTCATACCAGACGTGCATTTCTTGCCTATATCCCACAGTGATGGTCACTGCAGCAACAGAGAAATACAAACTCACCTTAAAACGCAGCATCGTCTGAGGGGCAACGAGCAGGAGGAAGGCAGCTTTCGTAGTCCCTGCAGTTTTTGGCTTCTCCTACCAGACTCCCTGCAAGACAGGGCAGGGAGCAATCATCACCACTCAGAACAGTGCCACTGCTTGCAACTGTGTAGACCTCTCTCCAGAAGCAGCCGATTTCACCAAACAGCTCAGCCTGGCTCTTTAAAGCGGTCCTCACAGGGGGAATTCCTGGGATTATGACATCTCTGGGCAGGGCTGTTGAGATTCAGGAAGTCTCCTGAAGGTCCCCTGTGGTTGAGGGCTCAGCACGCTCCTCCAGGCACAGGTTGCATCACGGCCAGGAGAAGGGAGATGTTAAACTGCCTTTCCAGGTTACTCAAAGCTTCTGCTGGTGGTACCACGTCTACCCGTGCTGAGAAAAATCACTTTGGGTTTACATCTCTCACTGCGTGCTCGGTGGGCAAGGGGACTTTCTGCCACTGTGCCTAGACTGGAGCAATGCCTTGTGAGTGAGTGCCAAGATGTAGTTTCTGAAAAGCAGGTCACATTCTCATGGCATCAAACCCAAGTGCTGAACAAGGAAATTATTTTTATAAAGTCCTCTCCTCTTGGGGTGCGTGGTCAGGTGTTGTCTCTATTTTATCAATCATGAGACAGAAAAGGACACCACATTTTGCTGTGAAATCCAGCACGTTTCTTTTCTACACAGCATGAAATACCTGGGAAAGGCAAAAAAACACCAAGACTGGATTGCAACAGTGAGGTACCCTCACTTACTGTGGACAACACATTGCAGGTACTTGACAAAGTGAATGTTGATGTTATATTAGATGCTTCCAACATTCAAAATGAGAAAATTCAGGTGCTGTTAGAATCAAAGATGTTAGGAAGTGTCGTGCTTGCAAATGTATCTACAGATATATTTGTACCTACAGAGATAAGCAACAAAAATGAACTGGAGAAAAAGAAGCTACAGAACTAGCTGTATATAAAAGTTACTAGGAAGTCACACGTGGTCTGAACTAAGACAGCTGGAGGATGGCAAAGCCCACACTGTTGAGGTTGGTGAGCCACGTACCTTCTGGAGGAGCTACTCAAGGTCTCTCACATCAGCTACACTGCACGGTGTACCCTGGGCTGTCTTGCATTGCATGGTAGAGCCCATCAGGCCACAGCTTCTCTCCTGCTTATGTAGTTCCCAAGTGGCTCAGGAGTCCCTCAGCAAAGAGGAAAACAGAGAGCTTTTCTTCCAGCCCGTGCCTGAGAGATGCCTGGGCAGGAGAGGGGCCAGGAGGAAACCCCAGGCAGGAGAAGATGCTCTGGTGGGCCACAGCCAGCCCTTTGGACGTGACCAGTGCCTGTGCTCTTGTGGGCAGCTGGTGAAGCAGGGTCTGGGAACTCTCTGCCAGAGCTGCTGCCACCTCCCCCTGCCAAGGACTCAGCTGTCTTTCTCCGTGGCATCAGACAGCCAAGCTTTGCACGTAGGCATCGTAGCCTACATCACATCACCTGCTCAAGCAGCTGGAAAGGGACAGTCAAGGTTCATTAAGGTGGCTTTAACATTAATTACACTTGTAGAGGAGTGCTGCAAAGAAGCCTTTTGACAAGCATGTCTGCCCTTGGCTGGTGTGACCTGTCAGGCTGAGGCTATGGTTTTTTCCCCTTCCTTTGCCCACCAGAACCACACAGCTCTTTTAGGCTTTTACAACTAAAAAAGCTTGTTCCCACAGCCATCAGGCCAAGTTCTTTCATTCACCTCTGACTTTCTACTGCAATTAGAAGGCACATTCTGCAGGGTAACAGATATATTCAGGCAAGATGAGATGTAGGGAAGTCATAGATGGTCAGAGGAAGGATGGCTCAGGCTCAGTCCAGTAGAAGGGACTCAACTGTGCAAAGCAAAAAGCAGAGCCTGAAATCCTGACCGTTGGTGGCACTGTGGAATGATTTGGTGCTATCTTTAAGCCAAGTGCTGGTAAGAAATCTGCCCGAAATGCAAACAATCACACATTGGAACAACAACTGCTTTTGCCAGCCCAAGTAATTCACTCTGCCTCAGAAAACATGCCATGTCTGTACAATAAAGAGTACACTGAAATGGCCTAGCAGGCTGGTGGTGGCACCAGTATGAAAATATCATCCCATCACATTTCTGGGGTCTGCTGAATTCACACATAACCCTTTGCCATGACCGCTCTGCAAATGCTTCCTTCTTGCAACTTCCATTTTTCCATCCCATGTAACTCCAGGAATTTCACTCTCACTTCTGAAATGCCTAGCACTCAAACACACCACTTGGCTGTTTCTTTTCCTGCCTCCAGAACTGCCCCTTGCTTCATTCAACATGTATTGACCCAGCTAGAGCACTTTTCCCCAGCAGCACTCAGTGCAGCAGGCAGCACATCCATTTCATTCATGTTCTGACGTGGTACCAAACAAAGATTCTGCCTGTTTTAAAACAAATGCTCAGGCTCATCATCACTATAATGCTATAATATGAGCCACCAGCGTGCCCAGGTGGCCAAGAAGGCCAACAGCATCCTGGCTTGTGTCAGAGACAGTGTGGCCAGCAGGACTAGGGAAGTGATTGTCCCCTGTATTTGGCACTGGGGGGACTGCAGCTGGAATCCTGGGTTCAGGTTTGGGCCCCTCACTCCAAGAAGGACACTGAGGTTCTGGAGCAGATCCAAAGCCAGTGAAGAACCTAGAGAACAAGTCTTCTGAGGAACAGCTGGGGCTGTTTAGATTGAGAAAAGGAGGCTCAGGGGAGACCTTATTGCTCTCCTACCTGAAAGGAGGGGGTAGCGAGGTGGGGGTCGGTCTCTTCTCACAAGTAACAAGTGATAGGACAAGAGGAAATGGCCTCAGCTTCTGCCAGGGGAGGTTTAGACTGAATGTTACAAAAAAAATCCCTTTGCAGAAAGGGTTGTCAAGCACTGGAACAGGCTGCCCAGGGACGTGATAGGGTCATCACCCCTCGAGGTATTTAAAAGATGTGGAGATGTGGGGCTTAGGGACATGGGCAGCATTAGGTTAACAGTTGGACTTGTGGATCTCGAAGGTCAGAATACAGCCCTCCAGCCACAGTAAACCAGACTCTTCCAGGAGAAGAGGTGCATCATCAGGCTGCTGAGCTTCACAAATTAATACATCTAGTTTTAGACCCAGCTATGAAAGCTACAGGAGAGGTTAACATCTTGCAGATGGGAGCTACAAGGTCTCCAGGGTCAGCTTTCATTTTTAGGAGGTCAGTCAAGCATACACCTTCTCAAAGGGGGGGTTTACACCTCAAAGGTGAGGCCAGCATGGCACTCCGTTACAAAAAGGCTTCTGTTCCTCTTTCAGCGTTAGATAGAGCTTGTGTGTGTTTGGTCCAGAGGAAAGCAATGATGAAATAAGAATTACTACTTTTTTCCTCCGTTTCTGTGTCCTATTCCCTGCTTATGAGCAAAGTCCAAAATTCTCCCACTGTATCTTCTACTACTAAATGCAAGATTTCAGTTTTCTTGGGACAGTCTGGTATATTCTCGATAAATAAGAGTTTTGAAAGCAGCATATGAAGTCTCCCACTTCTATCTTTCAAAATGCTATAAAAAGAGTAAAAATGCAACAGGGAAGTAATATGAAAAAGTTACAAAAACCTCATGCATTGCCTACTGCAACCCAGGGAATCTCAAAACTAAAACCTAATTCACACATCACCAGGCAAGGCTAGGAGAAGTAATTCAGAAGAAAGGAAGGCATTTGTTTTGTATGCAAAGGGTGGCTTAGAGGCTTAGGACTGAATGGACGTGGGCACAAGAAAAGATGATGAGAAAAACCCATCAAATTCTTTTTCCTCACATCAGCATTCACGAAAGGCAGCGCTTCATAAAACCTTCACATCAGGAAGTCTCCACAGCTCCTCAAGGACGTGAAAAGAACGACGAACTTCCTAGGAACAAAACAGGGGAGACTTTGTCCAAGACGGTGACTCCGGGCGTCTCAACGTGCCATCACTCAGCTGAGATTACAGGACATTTCACAGGGCCCTGTCACGTCTCTAATCCACCCAGACACGCTGAAATCTTCTGTCCATCACAGGTTAAGATCAGACAACACTGTGGAGAGGATTTCCCTGTTCCTACAACCTCCTCCTGCAAGGTACTGTTCCCAGTGTGACCAGTAACCGTGTGCCTTTTAACTAACTTCCAACTCAGTCACAGCCTAGCACATCAGCGTAGTTGGGAGACCTCCTAAACGCCTTAATGCAATTTTGACAGCCAAAACCCAAGAAAAAATACCAACAGACTTAATGTTCTTAAGATGCTTTGGGGAAAAAAAAAAAAAATTCAAATAAAAATCACAGGAAGCAGCACTGCAAAGGAAAAGCACTGAGTAACGGGGTATTCTGCAAGGAAAAGATCTCTCCGCATCGGGCAGCTTATTGCATGGCATAGCACCAGTTCAGAACGAGCCCTTTTGCTGTTTATTGAACCCTAAAGCTAACCCCTTTTATCCAGCACTACCAAAACCTGTAAGCTACAAACATGAAGTAAATTATATCCTGATGTTAGGCAAGTTTTACGGTGAGTGTGCACAAACAGCCCCACGCAGACCATGAAGCTGTGCACGAGATGGGACCCAACCCTCTTCTCCATCCCAGGAAAGCTTGCTTTGGGGAAGCCTCTGCAGCCTACACTATCAGAGCATGCCTGAAAGCAAGAGGTTTCTGCTGCAAGAGACAAGAGAGAGCTCTGTTACTCAAAGAGCAGCCTCTGAAGACACAGAATGCAACCTTTTAGATTGTGTGATTGAAGAATGATAAGAAAACTGGTTTGGATATCATGCCATCTCACACTCTGCTTTCAGTCGTATTGGTTTAAGAAAGTGAAGTCTCACCTGCTTTTTCTCCAAGCGGGCTGTGTGCCTGCCTTTGCTGCAACAGGGCAGCAAGGAGCAGGGGCAGCACTCCCCTTCTGCTTCCTCAGCAGATGAGCAGTGGAAGGATCAATCTGTATGAGATTTGCAGTGCAGCAGACTGTTCCTCATGGACAGACAGAGGTAAATCTCATTTTTCCTCCCACGCAGGGTATGTGCCAGCTTTTGGGTTCTCCTATTTTCAGTGCAGCCAGCAAAGGCAAACCACACGATGGGAGTGATTTCTTCCAGCAAAGTACAACAAACCCTAGCAAAAGATGCTTCTATTTATCAGCATTCAAGATTACTTAAGACAAATAGTACACATTCTATCATCTCTCAGCAGCTAACCTGAGGCTTAGTGAGTAACATTAAAATACACTAAAGTGTGTTAAACACTGCCATACTGGCAAGCAAGCTGTAATCATGAGAGGAACAGTCTAGAATACAAAGAGGAGCAGAATTGATCCCAAACATCACAGATACCCGAGGACACGCTTGCATTGCAATCTCTAGAATGCCATAGGGTTTTCCTACCTTCAGTCAAATTGTGGGGCAGGAAAGAACAGAGCAGGATTAAATTTAAACCCCCTAAACTGCGCCGAGGGCGGAATTATCCACAGTGGTACTTGGCTGAACCAAACAATCCTTTCTGCTGCTCTTTCATGATCATCTCTCCTTTCTTCCCTCAAAAACAGAACTAAAAAATAAAATAAAAAAAAAGGAGGAGGTCTGGTTTTCACTTCAAGATAAAAATACTTTCTGTTAGTTTCTCTAGAAGGGAACTGAGAGCTGTTTTTGGCCGGAGCATGCAGTTACACACTGACCACCCAGCAGAAATGCAGCACACTGCCACCCACAATCCCGGAGTCGAGGCTTCCGCATGGGTAGAGTCTCTTTTCATGGCCATGTGTAAAGCTTCTTGGGCCACAGCAACTCAAACTCCATCTCCATGTTCATCTCCTGCTTCAAATGCCAAAGCCATACCGATTAGGAGTCACTTTTGCCCTAAAGAACACTTGTATGCTTTGTGCTGACATAGAAATGTGCCATTAGTTCTCCTACAACTTTTTTTTTTTCTTTAAACAGTGAAAGGATATAATTACAGAGATTTTTAAATTACAGAGATAATTACTAGATTGGCTGATTCGTGTCTTTACGCCTCCCGAAGCTATACATTTGCTTGTGAAGGGGACATCATAAAATAGTTTACATAAATATATTCAAAAATAGAATATAATTATTGTGTTTTGGCTTTACTTCTGGACAGTATTCACCTACCATGGGTGACTTAGAACTTTTGTGCCAGTATTGGAAATACTGCCTTTCACAGTTTGCTGGGGTAAGCTGTGCTGTTTGAAGCATACTCACACACGCCTTCAAAGCCTGAAATAATTCTAGCAGAAATGCCATCATCTGTTCAAACTACTCCTGAGGAAATGCCAGCAGAGGAACCACCTGCAACACGAACATTTGCCTGAGGAGTTAACAAACAACTGCACAATGACTCAGCTCTCTGGTTTGGCTCAGTCACATGAGGTCAGGTAGGTTTTTCAGCTAATTCAGTGTAATGTCTAAATCAGTACTACAGAACGCAGCAGCAAAGGAAGCTTTAAACACCACAGCTCTATCACTGAAAGGAGACTGAAGGTGCTCCTGGCTCCAATAGCTTTTGTTTTCATCCCTTGATGAAACGGTTCCATTATAACCACAGGTCAGCAGAGCCAAGTAGAGGGTTTAGTGCAAAGTGTCTATTCCAGGTTTAATCGTAACACAGCAGCACTCTACATGGTTCTGTATTCAGCTTTTTGCAAAAACAAGATACTACCTTATCCCTTTGAAGCAACACTGGCTGGTACACAAACAGTTTTTGGCTAGACAGCAAGCAATCATTTACTTTCTTTGGTATAGCAACCAGAAAAATCTTTCTGTATTGGCAAGGAATTGTCTTTTCATGCCACAGAGAAGAACCTGAGACACTGAACTAAAGCTTCTAGCAGCCAAAGTGGCACGAGAACTACTCTGCATTTACATAAAGCCAACAGCCTCTCAGCTCCCCCACAACGACTGACAGCAGGAATTTCAAAGGGAGGTATCTTGTCAAGACCCATAGCACTGATTCCAAACTCGTTATTAAAAACATTGTCTTTCCACTGCAGTTCTCAGAATTGAGATTGTTTCTTGTCAGCGGTGAGGTCTGCAGCCCTTCAGTAAATTTCATGCTACCTATCCAAGTACAATTGCAGCTCATGATGCTTTTTCACTCATCATATGGCAATTCCATTTAGACTGAAGAGCATCCAGCATTAAGAGCATTTTTTTTTTAATATATACATATACTCTCAATACTCCTAAAAGCAGTGGTCAGGGTAAAGGTTTTTGTTCTTGTTCAAAAGACAGCATTATCTACAGAACTGCATTCAAATTTCATACTTGGATTTGATTAAGTTGACCCCCACAAAAGCAATTTTTAGCAACTCAGTAACATTTTTGGCAGCACTTAATTCTTCTCCGAGACATCCTTGGTGTTAAACTACCATGGAATTTCTCAACACTTCAAATATGGAACTGTTCTTCTGAACAACCCTACTGCAAACTTAACGATGGACACAGCAGGATTTATTTGGATTTTATGGCCCACGACTATTGAACAAAACTATGCAAAAAGAACATATGCACTTACATTGACTGAGACAACATTTATGACCTTTACGCTTTATGGTCAGGAAAGAGCCTGGGAAGGGCAGTGGAGAGATAAAGAAAGAACATTTCTGAGAGGGCACACTGCTTTTGAAGTGCAGGGTAGCACTCCCTGTCTGCATGAGAACGTGGCATGGATTCCCATGTTCTCACAAGGAACAGGGTTACAGAACTCCATGTATTTCTGTGTAACAAGGTAATTTTTTGGAAGCAGCTTGAAGTGCTCAGCTTGAAAAAAGCAAGACGTTACGTTCCTCATATCTAGCCAGTGTCTGCATTCAAAATGTTCCAAGATGGAAAATAGGTGGATTCCAGAAGGCAACATGCATACTGACTGATCACGCACATCGTAGCAGTTCAGAAACCTCACCAAACGTTAGTAAGATCCCCTCTTGTGCATGGTGTTGTTCCTCCCCAGGTACAGGACTCTACACTTGCCCTTGTTGAACTTCATTAGGTTTACCTTTGCCCCGATCTCACTGAAAGGCAGTCCAGCCTTCTGGTGTGTTAGCCAGGTCTCCCAGTTTCGTACCAGCAGCAAACTTGCTGAGGGTATGCTATCTGGGGCAATAACCTATCATTCTGTGCCACAAACATACCTGATGTCAAAAAACTTGTTCTTTATGAAATATTTTAATGAACCAAACATGAAGTGACATAAACAGGCCAAGGAAAATAACATGAAACCAGCCCCACCAGCTGCTGACAGAAGTTAAAGACGAAAGAATAACTGACAATGATTTGAGGGAAAACAAGATAGCATAGTAAGAGATGCTTATTCTTGCCAAGAATGCCAATAGTAGTTTAAATTTCACATCAAGTGCTTAAATAAGGTCTGTGTTTTGTATCTTAACACAGTGAGTCCACAGAAGAGTAGGGAACAGGCTCTCCCTGAATTCATGGCAACAGGTCCTGTAGAGTGTATTCCAATTTTCTCCAAATAATGGAGATGGAGGTGGCTAAAAAGAAACAGAGAAAGTGAGGACCCTGTGTTACTCATCCTGGTCTCAGAAATGGAACGTGTTTTCTAGACCCCATCATCTTTGGCATAGGTTCCTTTTTCACTGCCTGCGTGAGTGTTTTAACCCCATGACTGTGAAGGTGGCAGCAGTCAGCTTCTCATACACTAGAAACATAAGAGCTGCAGTAAGGACCGTCTGCAGGAGCTTTGCTTCAAGGCCTTTGTAGAGTCCCATTAATCCAAAACGCCTAAGAGGGAAAACAAACAAAAAAACCACAAAAATGAAATAAGCATTAATAGCCTTCTATAGTTACATCAGTAATTATTAACTATTAAGAGGAATTAAGTAACACAAAATCATGACAACTGTAAGAATCTTAAATTCATTCTTGATCTGAGTGTCAGCTGTTTAATAATATCTTAAAGACAAAATTTCATAGAAAGTTAAGTCTTTTGTACAAGAAACTTGCTTCTTTTCAAGAAGAGAGGTGAATGAATTGGTATCCACAGACATCCTTGTTGACACTCACTTTACAGATAATTAGGAGAATCTGGGTTTGGGTGCTTATTCTGCAATATATCACAAAAAAACAGGTTGACCTAAATGTCAAGTTTGAGAGGCCAAAAGAAACAAAAGTCACCTCCAGCAACATTTTCAACATATTAGTAATACTCAAGTCTTCTGTATCCTATTGGGAAAAAAAAAAAAAAACCTGAGAGCTCACCTCACTCTCTGCTGAAGAAGGTAAAGAACATTTCTAAGACTGCCTAGTGTTCGGTTCTCTGGGTTCAACCTGTGGCGTCCAAACTGGGGGGAGAAAAAAAAAAGGGAAGAGCATTTTGGTTTGTAATTTTATGTCTCAAACTAGCCACTTCAGCAACTCTTTTTCTAGCATTCATTGATCCTCTTACCTGACACAGGTCAACAGTACTGTCAGCAATCTGTAACTGTGAATTATTAATAAACAATGGGTTGCCACACTTGTATTTGTGGTGACATAACCAAATAGCTTTTGAAGCCTGTATTATGTTTCTGTGCTAAGAAAGGCAAACCTGAGCGACTGCACATGGATGAGTTTATCCCAGCAGTTACTCAGGCAGCTGCTACTTCTTAGGCATAAGAAATTATCAGTGAGAATAGGCAGAGTATAGGAGCAGATTTAGTTCAGAAATTCTAAAACACCAGGATGACACAGGTCTCTTTGCTATCTGTCTTAACTCGGATGGAAACAACAGCAACAGAATGCTAGTGGAAATCTCTCTTCATTAGGCAAATATGTGCTCACAACCCACAGTCTTCTTGTCAGCAATTACCTCATTTGGTATTGATATTGCAGTGTTATGGGTTGTTGTCAAAGACTCAGATACACCCCCAAAAAATAATGCTAACTAGGTTCCAAGGTACAGTGCCAGTCACTGCCCAGATTACTCACAGGCTTCCAAACTACACCAGGACTAGGTGCTTCCTTCTCCTCTTTTCTGTACCATAGGACTATTTTTGTACTGCAAACAAAGATTCATCAAAGGAGGGAGAAAAAAAAAGTTCATTTCTCCCTAGGATGTCAATAGTTCATAGATTACTGCAGAAGAAGGGACTACCATTCTCTACACTAGAAAAAAAGAGGCTTGAGTTTTAAAGCAAACTTTTTCACCCAGGATCACTAAGAACGTTAACGGTATTACTATTTCTATAGAGGTAAATTTAATTTATCTACTGTTTAACAACAGAGAGGCTAAAGAACAGTTTTGCTGCATAATGAGTAACATCAGTGCCATGTATTTTTAATAACTGAGAAGGAGACAAGCTACACTAAATGGCAAGGCTGGAAGCTGCTTACAACTATCAGTTACACAGGATAACTGCTCATCATATGGAAATGCCCTTAGCCACGAAGTTTAAAGCAAAGGTGTAAAGTCTTCAGTAACAAGAACCCTAATAACTTTCAAACAGTAAGTTTCTGAAGGTTTAAGTTTTAAGGTTGAAAAGAGTCCTATTCTTCTACTTCGATGACAGATGTATAAACTTTTATGAGTGATATTGAGCTTGTATTGTGTGCAAATCTGCTCAAATTGTTTCAACCCCCCCCGCCCCCCCGCAGAAAGTATATTTCAAACAGAATGTTATTTCTGAAAATACTAAATCTCTATTCTTAACTTTTACCATCACTCAGTGTGAGTTACAAAAACTCTGTCAAATATAACGATGCTAGCTTTAGATTAAAAAGCACATTAGTGTGAGACTGAACTGGGCAGCACAGGTATCACAGGTACAGGTTTCTGCTGTTCTCACCCCCCCCAAGTGTTCAGCATTTCTGGCTATCACTTCTTTCACAGAGCAGAGAGAAAAGAGTCACCCCTAGTGATTGCAGAATGAGGGAGTTCTATTCCCCACCATCAGAAGGAGAGGAAGGACTGGCACCAAGTAGTAGTATTTAGGCCACTTTATTTCACAGTGGCCCACTATGAGAACAATCCCACCACCACACCACCAGGACACTGGTGATTAGCTGTGCTCTAGCAGAAAGGCAACTTCTCACAGCTCAGGAAGCCATCAGTGAAGGAGTTGACCTCAGCTGAGGCAAGCAATAAGCAGCAGCTGGTTAGTACATCAAGTTGGCAGTACAACTACCAGAGCTGCTCTTTTATTAAAGGAGGACAGTGACACCAAGAGACAGAATAATTTTCAAGAAGCCAAAAGGAGGCAGACACAACATGAAGTAGTAGTCACAAGACTGTAACCATTTCTTTATCAACAACGGAAAGAAATGAAGTTGTTATATTGATGTAGCCCCAAGAAAATTGTGCTGCTGTGCAAAGCTACAGCTAAAACTGAAAAAAAACCTCCAGCTTTCCTTCCAGTTCTCCTTCATACCAGCAGGGAACATCGCAAATTAAAACCAGACTGATGTTGCAACTTATCCAAACAAAGCTGTATTTGCCTAAATGTTTCTCTGTATCTGTCACTTCAGTAATAGCAGTCTTGTGTTACTAGTTTAACTCCTGAGGTGTGTCCAGGCTGTTAAATCAGAAGACAGCAAACGAAGGCACTAGCTCAGCTGGTAATCAAAAGTCACAAAAACTTCAGAAAAGATGACTGCTGACAAAACTACGACGTGGCTGACGCGTCTCCAGTGCAGATGCCACTTTGTGCACTGTTAGAGTGGTGAAGTGAAAAGTGGTCTGGACACAAAAGTTTTACCTAGTGTCTTTTTGGGGTAACAATAACCACACAGTAAATATATTCAAGTCACATTGGTTAGAAATATGGCACCTGAACTATCTGTTTACAGGCTATCAAGTCCAAATACATGTAGTCCGCTAATTAGAGAAAATAAAAACTAAATTCATTACAAAACTTGCATAAAAATATTTTTTTCCAGGTGAACATTTTGCAAGAAAAATCCCCTGTTAGACAAATATTAAAAGTGATATCCTTAGCATGGAATGTTAGTGTTCAATAATTCAACTAATCCTCCCAATTTAGACACATTTTGGAACATATATAATAACTTGACCATACATGCAAGTTAGGGCTACTCCTTACTTAGGAAAATAGTGAGAAGAAAGTGTGGAAGCATTTATTAATATTTAACTGTTAAAAAAGTCACCAAGAAACAACTTAAAAACCAGATTAATAAGCACAGAAATCAAAGTACAATATGCTTGGTAATGTACAGCCAGGTGTCTTCCCCCACCACCGCCAACCCCACCAACTTTGTCTTACTTCATTATTGCAAAAATACTGGTACATGCTGAAGGTAGCAGCATCCAAACAAATTACAAGTGAGAGTAAGAGCAAGTGTTTCCATCAGCACTGCAATTAGTGTACAAAGCCAGGCAAGTGGTTAAAGATATTATTTATGAAGGGGCTCAGCTTCTGCCGATGAATCACATTCTGGCTACTGACAAGGTCAGGCCATCATCTGAATAAAACAAAACCTATGAATAGAACTTTTTTTTGATTACCCTAGGTCATCTGGAAACAAACTGCATTTAGAAGATGTAATTTTCACTTTCCACGTGACACAGTTTCCATTTATATGCAAAGAAGTAAATCTACATGTCTGTAGTGCCTAAATGCATCACAGCACATCAGCTTCTGTGAGACCCTGTGCTGATGCATCACACTGTCAATCATACTACCCAATTGAAGCAAACGTGTACCAGGAAATACCAAGTTCCATCACAATCTGTCAGCACAGCATCAGAGGAGAGAGGCATCATTACTAGGGAACTGTGTTGTGCAAAAGGAGCTCCCAAAGCAATGGGTTCATTAACAGAAAGAAAAGCAAGCCATATGAACAAGGCTTGCATTGGACAGAGCAACTCAGAGGCAGTTACCCCGAAATGAGCTTACTTACCCGCAGAATTGACTGTACTGTCTGCAGAGGATAAGTGAGGGTGGTGGCAACTGCTTTGGCTATTGCACCAATGACAAAAGCATCCAAAGATGTGAGCTGTTCAATAGATAAAGAACATATTACTTCCATGTAGTACTAAACCAGTCAGTTACCCATATGTGTTTGGGGATTCTGTACTGGTATCTACTACCATGTTATCGAAGTACCACTTGCATAAACATTTCATGAGGTCTCTGGGTCTTCTCATTTTTAATAATCATAGTTCAATCAAGTTACTTTTCTGCAACTAAAACTTACCTGTAACTTCCATCTCTTCACAAGCTTTTGCATTTCTTACTAGAACTAGGTTACTAAAACATAGTGGAGATAAAGCCATATGAGTAGTTAAATTTAAAGCACCAAGAGCAGATAAAAGATAGGGAAGTACCATTTAAACACACCATCAGTCAATAAGCATTTTGGCTTTTGCAACATTTAAACAGACATGTCACTCATGAAAAGATGATAGCAAAAGACTCCTTGAACATCACTCTATAATCAAAACAATACAGCAATTAGCCATCAGGCAAATAAAAATGCAGCCTGTCACTCTAAAAATCTACTGTCCATAATGTGACTGGATAGATCCATCAGGCACAGAGTGCTACAGCTGCAGTATTGACTAAAGCTGCTAAAAAAACCAAGCCTCATTTATGATGCAAAATCTCATCTAAAAATAATTTCACTATGTCTTGAGGAAAACCAAGATGGCTTTGTAATATATCGATACAGTCTAACATTTTAAACACAGCAAAATGCATGCTGAAGTCATCAATTAACAGCACATCAATTGATCATGTCACATGTTATGGCATTATCCTAAAATACAACACAACTGCTTTTCTATTTGCTAGAATATAAAAGGAATATGAGATGCTATATCCCATATAGAGAAAAAAAGAGAATGAACAAAGAGAAAGGAGGCCATAAAGCAGGGACATAAAAGTGATTCTACCTCCATTTAGAGAATCAGGGAGATATGGTTGCAACGCTATGTTCAGTTCTACTGTCTGTTTTGGGCAAAAGGATATTGAAAAAATTGAGGGATTGTGGGGTGGGGGGAAGTGTTATTAAAATGACAGGGTCCAGAACAAATCTCTGATACTTAAGGGGCCAGTATAGTTGATTTACTGGAGAAAGGCTTAAGAGGCAACTTCAAAACAGGCTGTAGGTAGATACTTATAAAACAGATAAAGCAGAGATTTCAATTGCAATGTAAGTCATGATCTACAAACAAATACAAAGAAATGTGGCCAAGATGTGTAGTTTTATTTTTACAGGAAGAGGAATTAATCACAGGAATATCTTCCCTAGGGACATGAAAGATTCAAGTCTCACTTCATGATGATAGATGTTTCTTAGATGTACTAACTCAAAAAAAAAAAAAAAACCCTATCAAAAATACAAGAACCAAAACTAAACCTACATTTCTGAATTTGCTCAGGAAACACATGTCAAAGAACCTCCCTTATAACAGAGCACATCCATCACCTGGCCTCAAAACATACTCACTTGCAGCTGCTTTTTCAAGAGCTTCCGTTTGAAGCCTTCATAAAACATGAACTGTATGGCTGGATTGAAGACCAGCAACAAGGAGGGGAAGGTACCATTCCATAAAGCTAAGACTCCTTCATCTCGTATTATCTGATGAAAGGCATCTGAGAAGAAAGGTGGAAAAAAAACCAAACAAATGAAATAATCATTAAAATTTTGTCTATAAAGTTCTGACCATAGAAGAAAGCAAAAGTTACACTTAATGCCTAGTATTCAAAGTGTATAAAAATCCACTGCAGTCTTGTGTGTGACCTTTTTGATCTTCCATACTAATCTGGAAGTTAATGGAAAAATAGTGAGAAAGGAGGTTTTCTCTCTCATTACCATTAATGTAAACACAGCTTATCACCTGCTCTTTTTAGTACTAGATCTTTTTTAGAAAACCCACTCTTTAGTACAAGCTCAGCATCAACATCAAGGCCTTCTAAACCCTCTTCAAAACATCAAAACTTATTTATATTTTAAAAGTAACATGTGGGTGATTAAGAGATTGAGATTAAGATGAGCCAAGTTTAACTTGCAGATTATCTGTGCAAAGTTAAGACTCCCAGATACCACCTCACCAGGCTCACTCCTACTCCAGTATTGCATGAGGAGATAAACTTCTGTTTGCAAAAGGCACTTCAGTTACAGGTACACATACTACAGACTCTCAAGTTACCATCAAAATTGGCCAAGCCCAGTTTCCTGTAAAACTCAACGACTGCAAAGTGGCAAGGAAGCACGGGAGATTCTAGGATGAGGTCAGTTAAATGATTAAGTGCCTTCAAACTACAGAGTCCTTGCTGTATTTCATTTAATGAGCTTCTCTTTCAATTGAAAACAACAGGTGCTTACCTATTATGCCTTTATAATTGGTTGGTACAATGTCTTCATTTCTAAATTTTGCTCCCTGCAGCTTCAGACGTGTGTTCACTACCCAGAGAGGTGTGGTCAAGAGTACATTCACTACACCTAATGCAAAACACAGCACAAAGAACACCAGCAAGAGACAGAAGAATATTTCAGATGTTTTCTTTTTACCCCGATTCGCATGCTACTGAAATTACTGGGAGGAAGAGGAGGGGAAAAAAACCCCCCAACAAACAAAACCACAGCATATGGCAAAAGTAAACTGGTAATTCCTAATGAGCTACTTCAGGTATCCCCCCAGAGCCCCACCATAAATTAGCAGTCAGAACACTGCATACAGGGCAAAGACATTTCTGCTACTCCTCCCCAAAACTAACAAATAAACAGAAAACTTCCCACCCTTCACCACCACCTACCCACCCCCCCAAAAAAAAAAGACCCAAGAAACAGACCACCCCAAACAACAAAATACACAAAATGAGAACATGTTGAAGAACTCTTAAGTAAACGTGTTACTTTGCTGCATACTACACCACACTGGAGCACAAATACTCTACTTTTTCATTCCCTACTCCACTCCACGATGACTTGCTGCCTGCCTACTTTCAGAAAGAAACACAGAATGATAAAGTTAGAAGGATTATTTTATGAGATCAAAACAGATAAAGGCATGCAACTTGATTACCAGAACTAAGCCCCTACGTTGCCAACAGAATGAGAATATCTAACTTCGAGATTCGCTAAATACGCTTAAGGTGGAAAACACAGGATTCTGCAAATATGACACTATCAAGAACAGTAAGTCTGAAAAAGGTGAAACTCCACTACCTACATTGCACCTGTTTGCTGTTGTTCTTATCCTTTTGAAGTGTTCAGTATATTATAAAGCATATGACAAAACACAACTATACTTCAGCATCCTTCATAAGGACTACAGCCAGCTCTCAAGAAGTTACGAGCAAAATCAAGCCTTAGGAAAGGCAAGTAACATTTAATCTCTCTTAACCAAAGCCAATGTGATTACATTAAGGAGCAACAGGTTAGAGCAGTCTACTTGTAATTTTTTTTTAAAGGAAAAGTCATAAATGGAATTCTTTTTATGTGTTTTTCCTACCAGTAGTAGGAATGAGAGATGGGTAATGAGAACTTTTCAAATTTATGCCAGATATGATTCCATTATAAGGAGAGGCAGTCATTTAACTGACAAGCTGTTACCCTAATTCTTGTTGCCTTTGTTCCAGAATCTAATCAGATGGAATTTAACTCCAGTGATAAAGCCAACTTATGAAATTTCCTTCCTTACTTGCCCCCAACTATTCAGCTGTTCATCATGTCTATAATGAAAGTACAAGAAACTAAAAAAAAAAGGTAAATAAACCTTTTCCTACTCACCCCCCAACCAAAACACCAAACAAACAACAAAAAAAGACTGAAAACAAACCACCACAAAAGCCAAAAGAGCACAGCCCTTTTTTTTTTTGCAGGTTTTTAAGTATCAGCTTGATTCAATGTGGCTGCACAAGCTATATCACTGCCAAACACAGGCACACAGCAGTCATTTTTCACGGTGGGTTTGCTGGAAAAGCCACTAATGTCATCAACCCTTCAAAGGAGCCAGTGTAGCAACCATGTGAGAGGAAGGGATGAAAAAGAACATACAGTCCCCCTGGAGTTGCATATATCTAGATACTTACTGTCACTGTCAGGTGATGACCCAAAACCAAGTCTGAAAGCTGACACCCAAATCCTTACATTACATTAAAAACCCCTTTCTTATCATAATTGAAAATATTTCAGAATTGACATGAGTCTTTTCCTCTGAAAAAAACCCATCACCTCTCCCTGTCTTCACACAGCTAAAGGAGGATGTTTAGATACCCTGGCAAACAACACACTAGACAAATAAAATACTAGACCACAACGGCACCATGCTTTGTCCCAGAATTCACAACAGGACCAGTTGATGCACCTAATTATGCTATGGGGAGGACACAGAAGAGCAATCAAAGCTGTATGACAAAGCAGGGAGGTATAAGCTCTCAGTGTGACCTCCAGTGAACTTCATGAAGAAAAACATTAGAGAGAATATACATTTTGATGAAATGGAGATTTTTAAGTGTTACCTGCAACAACCCCAAGAACCAAGTCTTTTCCAGTGGTTGAATGCTGACCTTTGACCCAGAGAGCTTTAAGACTATTAAATGTATAAAAATAAACAAAATTGGAACAGCAAAGGCTGGAGATAACAGGGAACCATCCTCGATACGGTGCCAACCTAATGGGGAGGAAAAAATCATGGTAAGGATCAGCAAAGTATTTATGTGTTCTGCTTGATTTGACATGGTGGTGGCAGAGGGTCCCAGAGATACAACACATATGATACTAACTAGATATGTGTTTATCATTAATGGTAACAAACTATATTAAACCCCTGACTGCACCATAAAAAAAATAAATAAGCACAATATATTTACAGTAAGAATCTTGGGACTCCTTAACTCCCAAAGTATTAGCACCCATCTGCTCTCTACCAACAGCCTGCAGTGAATTACAAACATCCAGGGGATGAATATATAGATTCATAGAATGCCTTGGGGTGGAAGGGACCTCTAAAGGTAATCTAGTTGAACCCCCCTGCAGTAAGCAGGGACATCCTCAACTAGGTCAGGTTGCTCAGAGCCTCATCAAGCCTGACCTTGAATGTCTCCAGGGATGGGACCTCCACTGCATCCCTGGGCGACCTGTTGCCACGTTCCACCACCCTCATAGTAAAGAGCTTCTTCCTAACCTCCAGTCTAAATCTACCCTTCTCTAGTTTAAAAACACTGCCTCTCGTCCCACTGCTACATGCCCTTCTAAACAGTCCCTCCCCAGCTTTCTTGTAGGTCCTCTTCAGGTACTGGAAGGCTGCTCTAAGCTCTCCCCAGAGCCTTCTCCAGCTGAACAGCCGCATCTCCCTCAGCCTGTCCTTATAGGAGAGGTGCTCCAGCCCTCTGAGCATTTCCACAGCCCTTCTCTGGACACACTACATCAGGTCTGCGTCCTTCCTGTGTTGAGGGCTCCAGAGCTGGATATGCAGTCCTCCAGGTGAGGTCTCAGCAGAGCTGAGTAGAGGGGCAGAATCATTGCTCTCAATCTGCTGGCCACGCTTCTCAAAAGAAGCCCAGGATATGAACTGGCCTTTTGGGCTGCAAGTCCACATTGTTGGCTCATGTCCAGCTTCTCATCCACCAAATACATGTTTGAAATAGGTGTGTTACATGTTAACATACAGACTGATACAGTCAGTTCAAACCATGTATTTAAGCATACCAAGGTATGAGAATTCTCATCTTTGTTGAGAAAAAGAGCTGTTAGTCCAATACAAAAGGTAACACTCCGATAAGGAGATGCTCACATATCCAAGGAAACAAAAGTACTGTTCATCATAGCTGGAAAAAACAATTAAAGAAAACTACTCCTTCAATACAAACTAAATAAAAATCAAAATAAGAACAAAACAAAAACAAAACAAACAAAAACCCAAACAACCAAACAAAAACAACCAAAAAAACCAAACCCCAACAACAATCCTAAAGCAAGGAAGAAAAAGACAAAAATGTCTGGATTCTCACATAAAATTTACATAATAAATACTAGTAACAGAATTAATATACTCCACCAAGGAGGATTTTCCAAAGGATGCAACCTGGGGTGTGATATGCAGGTGGGGGGAAACTCCAAATAAATATCTTGCAGTCATGTCTAGAGCAAATCAGTCAGGTAAGTGAGAAAAAGATACTATCTATTTAAATAGAAAAATCACAGATTAAAAATTTAATATCCCCTTCTAATTTGCAGCTATCTTATTTTTCAGGCGTTGTGAATAATTGTCAGTGTTTGTTAATCATCTATCTTGATTTCAGAATTATTTCGTAACAGCTGACTAACAAATCTCCCTTCTCTGACAGGCCTGATGAGCCTGTAAAACAGGGACACCTCAACAGCTGCCCTGTATCCCCAGCATGGTCTACAATACATCCAAAAACATGATACACACCTTCACAAAGCTGCACAGGAGAGGCAGAGAACTGGTATCATGTTCAGAGCATCAGAAATCTCCTCAACAACCAGCAGCAGCCACGGAGGTCTTTAGTATTCATCAAAAATGTTGAGAATACATAGAACATAAAGACCCCCCAAGAAGGAGACCATAAAAGATGAAAGGCTGGTAAACACAGCATCTGACTGTTCTTATGATCTATGTCCTAGTTTTCCATCTTGGATGCGTACTCCCACGTAGCTGGGAATACTCTGCTTGATTAAGACTGTTTCTGAAGTTACAGGCTTAGCTAACCATGCAGTTACAATTACAAGTTAAGTGACTATACAGTTAGTCATGAGTAGAATTAAAACAATTTTTGCATCACCCATCTCTTCTGTACTGGAAAAGAAAGGGAGAAACATGCCCTCTGGGGACCATGTCCTCTGAGAAGGTTACTTTGGTTTTGCTTAAGAACAGCTTCTGATGATTTTTGAATGAAACACCTTGCACTACAAAACATGAAACCAAGACAAAAGCCATGAGTTTATTCTAACCAATTGTCAGTTCTAGCATCCAGAATTCAGATATAAATATTTCTGCACACAAGTAAAACCTAAGTTTGTGTTCCAAAGGCTGCAGCCTTGAGAAGAACTTGGTGCACACCAGTGAACAACTGCCATGTCACCTAGAAAAGGATGAAAGTGCAGCAAAGAAAGCCAAACTGTTTGATAAACTTCTACAGAAAGTCCATTAGCTAAACTTAACTCTCTTTGTCTAGATGAGAACAGCACTCACAAGAGTGTGATATGAGACAAGGCTCTACAAACTAATGTGAACAAGATACCAATTTCAGATCTGCTGTTGTTTGGTTTTTTTCTGTTATTACAGACATCCCCAAGACTAGTATCACTGCTTAGCCAGGCCTTCCAATACCTGGGGAAAGCACAGTGTTCCCCTCTTGCCAGAATTACTGCTGTTTCACAGGAAAAGTATAACAATCACTTCTGCAGTCTCCACGCTTCTGTTAACTTCTTTTCTTCTTTACTTTTTCTTTTCTTTTCTTAATTGAAGTTTACTTGCCAGCCTCATATGACAAAAGTAATGCAGGAATGTGAACAAAAGAGATCACCAACTGTCTGAGAAATACTTGTGCATACAAACTGCCAGCTGCTCAAGTTCAAAGGTAGCAAAACATTTCCGACCAGGCTAAACTTTTGTCACCTTTAACATCCTGGAAGCTCTGGTGTACCCAATAGGAAAACACTTGTAACAAGGACACTCATACAACCCTTTTTCCCAGTCAGCTCAGCTCAGACTGTGTGACAGATACCAAAGCACAACGCTGCTGAAAGTTAACTGCTTTTAGATAAATCTTCAGTGTCACCAGCATGGAGTGTCACTTATTCTGACTCCTTCCACATGCTTGGGAGGAGAAAAAACATCCAACTGGGACACGTCTCAATTCTTGCGTGGCTCACCTGCCCAAGAGTTTCATCTTGGTTATGAGAAATGAACACACCCAAGGATCCAGGCAGACAAAGCTGGTTTATCAGGTACACGAGGTAGGTTTGTGTACAAGCCTGCATGTCTGAGGAGGCACAGCTACCTCACTAAAGGAGGCACAGTTACATCACTGAGCAGATCAATTGCATAAGGTGCTCAAGAAAGTTAATCCAAGTTAGCTAAAGATGAACATGCAAGGTTACGCAAGTCATACCACCCTTGTATGGAGACATTTTAATTCAGAGTAAAAAATCCACCCATGCAGATAAGGGCTAACTACTCCACTTTAAAAGCAAATTCAAATTAATTTCAGAGCTTGTCTATGTGAAAGACAAGCAGAAAATGTGTGTCTACTCACAGGCCTTCTTCTTTGATTATTTCCAGTAGGACTGCTGGTGTTGTCTTAGACTTCCGCTTCTCATCAACTGGAAAACAGAAGGATGAAACTTTTGGATTATTCTGATTTTTAGCACTCGTTTTCAAGTCCTTATCCTTCCTATTCTGAACATAGCCCAGAAGAGCATGTTTCTTCCTCCTTATAAAGGACAGACATTGCCTATTTCTGCAGCAATTCCAGAAAGCATCTCCTTATTTTCATTTGCTAGGCAGGACTAATTCTTTTTTTTATTTTTTTTCCCCAGACCAGCAGGTTCTGCTGCACACCAGAGTATCTGTAGTTACCAATCCCTAACCTGATAGTCGTGACATGATCTGAAGGTAGGTTCCCCTCATGGCTGAGACTAGAATTGGACCTGTTCAACTTCTCTCCAAATCATTCCTTGGACTCCAGACTAGCACCCCTAGCAAAGCAATCTTACAGTCTACCTGCAAAGAGCTAAGCCTTAGCAAAACACTGTCTCTTCCTGCACTGAAAGCTGCTCGACAGCCATGTATTTCTGACAACCTGGCTGATGATCTCCCTCTAGTTCTTAACAGAGCTTTAGTCACAGCACTAAAATGCTTGGTGATTCTGTGACTGTTGATTGAAGATAAAGCATTAGAACAATAAAGTTTACACATAGATGCATTTTTTTTTTAACACTGGATGTTACTACTCCCAGTCATAACCTTGACTTTTTCCTTTAAACTATTCTCAGGAGTAATTCTAGACTAGTTTTCCATGATACTGCATCTTGAAGTGTTTTCAGCAGCCAAGATCAACAACAAACAAATGTGATCCGGTGTAATCTCAAATCCTTATTTTATTTTTTCATTTTAGATAATCATTTAAAAGTCAGGTTTGGCCAAGGATCACACAGCCTTTTCAGCTAATTAAAATGTTGCCCAACACTTTCAAAAGGGAGAACTACCTTCAGCTGAAAAAATGGTGTTAGCAATTAAACAATGTTCGTGTTACAAAGGTAAGATTCCTGTTCATGCAAGATAGGTCCCCCTACAACCACCCAAGCCAAGATGAACAGAAACACCATCGTACAAAGAAACTAGAGTTTGACACTTACCCTGAAGTCTAAGCCTAGCTGTATCCAAAGGAAAAAATACAGTCATTGCAGTCACACTGCCCTGAAAAACAAAATAAACTGGCTGTATGGTGTATCAGCTGCTTGTACAGATGCGTGCCAGACTTTGTAGCCCTTCACCTCACCCAGAAATCAGTCTACTAAGTTTAAAAAGGGGATAAGCTTCATACATAACAATGTCTATTTCAAGTGGGTTTTGCTCCCATGCTTACAAGCAAGTTTTTTTTCTCTCTTGTATTAGATCAAGCTAAAATTAAAACATTAGAAGCTTTTTGCCCAAAGACAAAGTTTTTGAAGTCTGAGAGCTAAGTGGTAGTCAGGAGATAAATACACTGCACTTTATCTCACAGTAGCCTCAGCACCCCATTTCTAGTTTAAAAAAACAACCAAAGAACAACAACAAAACAACAAAACAACAACTAGAACACAAGCAACCATTGTGTTACAATAACCTTGTCTTCACTTAAGGGAAAAAACCCATGAAATTTTGTTCATTAAAAAAATATCATACGTGTCTTTCAGGACATCATCTAGCATTGTACTACATTCCAGTTTAGGCACTCCAGATCTCCCTACCAAGACACACCCTGCGACTTGAATTACACAGGATGAATTAAATCATAACCTAGGTGTCACCAGATTCACTTGTGAATCCAACAGCCTCTTCACTTCCTGGGTGATCCAACCAGTAAAGCCTCCAAATAGAAAAGCCAGGAGCCACTCTCCTTTACAACAGGGTTAAATTCCATACTTGCAAACGCCCTTACCAAGAAGCTGCTTCCTCCCTCTCCACCACCATTCAGATTCTTCATTCTTTACTACTCCAGCCTCATGGCTTTTGGTAAAGAAGACCCTGGATTGGTGTGCGCCTGTCGAACCTCAACGGGTCGTACCAAACGCATTAAGAGGCTGCTAAAATTGTGGCACTCATCCCTTAGTAGCCAGGCAAACTGTTTGAATGCTGGGATACCACAAATCAAGAGGTGTGTTTAAAGCATGCTACGCTGCCTGACGTGAACATTTCTAGAGCTGTGTTATGCCATATGTTTCAGTGAGTTCTGCCCCTAGAAACACTCCAGCTCCTGAGCAGGCTGCTTGGACCTATCTCTACAGTCAGCAACAGAGGATTATTTTTCAGGTGGTATTTCCTCACTAAGGTAACCCCTGGTTGAAGTCTTAACAAGACTTAAGTTTCTCCAGTTTCTTAACACCAGGTAGCAGACAAAAAGAAACACTTGGCCATAATTACTTGGTTACTTTGACCCACATATTTTTGACTCTAGCCAAGAGGGTTGATTCCGCTCTCCCACGTACTTGTCCTGTGTCTGCTCATTCTCAGCGCCCGCTGTGTACGCAGCTGAACTGATCTGACTGAAAATTTACCAAAAAAAAAACCCCCATATTTCAGTCAGGACAGTGCCAGCACAAAAAGAAGTGCTAGGAAGAGCCAAAATATACCTCCAAATAACAGCTGCATTACGACTCTGAAGCCAACCTCAAAACACAGTTACGCACACCTCTGCACAAGAGAGTCACAAGACTGCACCGTCACTGCAAGTCCCAGCCTTCCCCTGCTCAGTTCATGCTGCTGCTATCCTCCTGAAGCAGCATTTATCCCAAACTTGCTCTCAATGCAACCCACCACAGAGCACACACTTGCACTCAAAATAAGAAAATGGAAACGGGGAAACAATTGGAGTAGTGGCACAAAGGAAAAAATGGGTGGACACAAGGTACAGAATAGAGTATTTGACTCAGAAGGGACCTACATTGATCATCTAGTCCAACTGCCTGACTGCTTCAGGGCTGACCAAAAGTTAAAGCATATTATTAAGGGCTTTGTCCAAATGCCTCTTGAACACTGACAGACTTCAACCACCTCTCCAGGGAGCCTGTTCCAGTGTTGGACCAGTGTCTTGGTAAAGAAATGCTTCTTGATGCCCACACTAGACCTCCCCTGCTGCAGCTTTGAACCATTTCCATGCAAAGACATTTCAGGCTCAAACTGGCTTAAAACATCTATGAAGCTACAGCTCAGCAGAATGTCAAGAGGAAACTCCACTGATCTAACAGATAAAAACCAGTTTGCAGCCTCTCCCCTCCTTTTGCTAAATTGAGGGGAACAAACCCAGAACAGCAGAGTTACTCTTCTCCTGGGTTTATAAATGGAACAACTAAACTGCATGGGAAGGAGACTGTCAGAAGCATCATATGGAGGAAAAAGGAGATCACAGCTGTTAGTAAGGGAAAGGAGAGGGATGAGCAGGACCAGCCCTCTCCCCAGCCCTTCAGATGGGCTCAGACTCCTTTACCGAATCACACTTGAGACCAGCAGGGAAAATAACTCATGTTATGGGTTGCAGGAACATATGCTGAAACGCAAGACCCATACTGTTGAGAGTGTGAGGGTTATCCTCTGCCTTCCCACCACCTCCCTGTCAGCTCAATCTCATTAGTTTACTGTGTCAAGTCATGCTGCCACTGAATAATTACCAGGACTGGTAAAAACTGGCTCAAGCAATCCCAGATCCTGATCAACAGTGCTTGCATCCCTGTCTTCTCCATTCTGGTGGCATAACTTTTTGGACACTTATGTACTGATGCAGACAAAGAAACTAATCTGACTGAAAAATAACTTCTTCTACTGGACTTCTTATGTCAGATCAGTTCCCTGATCAGCTGCAGCATCACACTCTGCGCAGTGGTCCAGAGGTTGCAGTAGGTGGCCAGAGGTGACTGCTGCTGACAAGAGGCATGCGGGACCACAGCCTAAGGTCTGGTTTTCTAAATAAATAAAAAAATTAATTGTCAGCCAACATTCAGAGTCAAGCAAAGCAGACTGACGACTGCTGTAACACTCCTATAGAATTCTCATTACAGCTATATGCACAGTTAAAGAATACTTACACAATTCAATTAAAAGTTCCCAGGAAAACAAGCATTGTTGGGGGGGTTTTTGGGCTTTTTTTTCCTTACAAAACTGTTAATTTGTCTCAAGTTTGGACTGGGTATCCTAGAAGATATATGTGCTTTCACCATAATAGAAGAGAAACAGAAATTATCATGTGATCTGACACGTTCTTCTGACTTGCTGCCCGAGCACTGTTCTGTGGGTTCCTTTTTCTTTCTGAATTCTTGCATCACATCTACACATCAGTGGGTTTTACAATAACTTAAAGAAATGGTAAGACAGTAACAGAATAGTTAGTATTCACATCACAATTTATATATTACAGCAAAGAGAAATCTCTGAATCAATGAATACATCTTTACTGTTACAATTTTTTTTTTTAATTTAAAATTTTTTTTAAAAATCAAAGTTTCAAGCATAATGCAATAATAAATAAATAGATAGATATCCACTTCATTTTAGGGAAGGAAAAAAAATCTTGCTCCAGGGCTTTAAATTGTATATGAATATTACTCATAGCAAGTATACAGAAGTCCAATAGCTCAAAAAAGTTCTGTCTTCCCTCATAGCAACATCACTGCTGAGTGATGCATCTTTAAATACAACAGGGAATTTCTGTGAACTTAATTAACACCACCAAGGGGCTTGAGATATCATTTCATTACATGTTTTGAGTTTATGGCTGGAATTGTAAGTTCAGGTTGCACCACAAACTTTATTAAGGAGCACTGATTATAGTGAGCTGTATACAAGAGTGAGAAGATAACAGTGAGGGCTAAAAAGTGTTACCAACTTCTGTACAAGTCAGCAACAGGAGATAGAGCAGTATTTCAATAACGATACAGTTTGAGAGAGTTTAATGTCTTGAAAATGGAAATACTTATTGCCCTTGATACTTGTATAAGCAAACTTAAACAAAATAAAACATTTTAAAGAGCAGATAATAATCCCACGTTTATATATGATAAAGACAAAACACCCTTTTGAGTCTTTTTTTTTTTCCTTTTAGAATCAGCCTTTATTGTTCAATTATATTTAGTGACTTTCATCCTACAGAAGTCATTGCAAGTTCTTTTAAGGACTCAAACGAGAACAGAAAGTTTTGCCAGAAGAGAGGATCAGCAATTACTAACATACATATTTAGGTGTTCTTGCCAGTCTGGAGTAAGTGAAGCTGCGTCAGTGTGCTTGAGATCCATCAGTATGCCCCACTCAGCATGCTACGTGGTGCTAAAATCCTCAATCTGTTGGAAGTACAAGGCTGATTTGCTACTTCCAGAGCTAGCACTGGTTCATGCAAAGCCTGGGCACGCTAGGAACCCACAGAAGCCAAACACTGCTTCTTAATTTACACTTGTCGCATGAAGAACTCGGCTCCACAACCTACACAAACCTCCCCTGGCCGCACCGCGCCTGCGTTCCGTTCTGATCAACACCTATGCCTCGCCTCACCCGTCAGTTTCGAAGCATACACGAGGAAACCGCCGAACGCCGATGCTCGGCACAAGTTAAGCACTACCCAGCCGAAGCGTTGTCCCTCTACCTTAACTTCTGGGAGGCTTAAGTTGGCAGAGTGAATCTACTTGCCCAGCTGCAGATGCTCCAGGTGCTTGGGCGCACGCCTGCAACTCCTGCTGCGCTCAGAGCAGGCTCCGGGCTGCCCAGGACCAGCGCCAAACCCCGCAAACACACCGGGGCTTTGCGGGAGCGCTCGCACGGGGCGGGTGCCGGGAGCCGAGACTCGGCGGCGGGGAACCCTCCCCTTCAAATCTTCTCTCCCTGTACCCGCCAAGGGCTCGGGCGCGACCACGCAGGGGACCCCAACCCCTCCCGCGCCGCCCTAGGCTCCCCGCCTCCACACCCCCGGGAGCAGCCCCCGCAAGCACGGCCCTGAGGGCAAAGAAAGGCCCGAGGCCTCCTCATCTTCCCCCCCGCCAGGCTGGCCCGGCCGCCCCCTCAGCCCCGTCACCGGCCCGCCGCCCCTCGCAACGAGCCCCGACCCGCTGGCTCACCACAGCTCCGGACACGGCGTGCACCAGGCTCTCGTAGGAGACGATGGCAGCCATGGCCGCGGCTCTGGCGGGCTCCGCGGGCCCGGCCGGGTCCGGGTTACCCACAGCCCTCCCGGCTCCCGCCATGGCGCCCGCCCTCCCGTCACGTGACGGAGGCTGGCCACGCCTCCCCCAGCCGGCGGCGGGCCCGGCGCGTGCGCGTTGCGTTGCCTCGGGCGGGGGGCGGGGAGGGGGCGGGGCCTGCGTGAGGGCAGCGGTTTGGGCGGGAACCCGGGGAGCTGTGTCACCCAGGGAAGGGGTTGGGAGAACAGAGCTCCAGTGCTTCTTACACGTTTCGTTTTGCACGGCAGGGTTTTTTTTTACCTCGTGGAAGCTTAGAATGCTTCCCGTGTCTTTAAAAAGTACAGATTTAAGGTAGACGCTGGGAGTACTGAGGAAATCCATTATTCCTTCCTCTGAAGCGACAATGCTTTTCCTCTCCAACCCCCTTTTCCCACACATTTAAGCTTTTAATTATGGAGAGGAGACACTGTTTGACACTCTGTTCATACCCCGGACTTCAGCCCGGTGTCTTTAACGCTTCCTCAAGCCAACCAGTTGACCCGCCAACCCTGTGGCTTTCCCAGACTGGTTGGTTGGTTCCTTTTCCCAGTCCTCATGCCCTTAGTCTAACAATCCTGCACCTCTTCTTAGCTTCGCCTGAACTTCAACAACAAAAAAAACAAGGGAGATAGGATGAATATTCTCCTTTATATTCTCCTTTATATTCTCCAGTATCATGTTATTCTCAAGCTGTTTTGTTTCTATTCTTACTCCGTGGTATTTTGTTCTCTCTTTCTGAACAGGAAAAATAACAACTTAGAACCACAGAATCGATGATCTAGGTTGGAAAAAAACCTTCAAGATCATCGAGTCCAACCGTTAACCCTACTACGTGTCCACTGCTAACTCGTGTCACTAAGCACGGCATCTACATGACTTTTAACCGCGGCCAGGGATGTTAGCCACTTCCCTGGGCAGTCTGGTCAGCCACTTCAGTAAAATAAATTCTTCCTAATGTCCAACCTAAACCTCCCCTGGTGCAACTTGAGGCCATTTCCTCTTCTCCTATTGCTTGTTACGTGGGACAAGGGACCGGCACCCACCTCACTCCGACCTCCTTCCAGGTAGCTGTAGAGAGCAATAAGGTCTCCCTTCAGCTTGTTCTTCGTGTTTATAGTTCTTAGTTCTTCAACCACAGCTCTTGAGCTGCTTCTCGCTTGAGCTGCAAGAGCTCCTGGTGCTTACACCCGTGGCAGGAATCGCCATACCATCCGTTATCCGAACAAGGAGAGGACAGGCAGCACATTGCACGCTTCCAGAGTTTCAGTGTCACACAGACACGTGAGCCATTTCCCTTTGGGAAGACATTCCTCCATCAGGTAGCCTAGTAACAGACCACTCATCTTTACCCTTCTGTGAGGAAAATCCCCGTGCCTTCTGCCAGGGAGGAGGATTGTAAAGACCACAGGCTACTCTGCCTAAGGCAAGCTTTTCAGTTTGATAAAAAACATTCTCCCAGTGCAGTGCTCCAGCATCGCTATGCTCCAATGTTAGATGCTGACACCAGCAACCTAAGAGGCCACAACTGTCAATTCTTCTATGCAAGACTGATACCACTGGTAGTCCCGATATTTTATTTATTTATTTTAAATAAGATCCCCTGTGACGGATGCACCCACTTGGACTGGTTGACCAGTGCCTTGGTTCAAGCATCAGCAGCAAATAGACCTGGCTGACATCAGCCCTGCAAGGCCAACCCCAAGCACTGCGCTAGGCCATGTATCTTCTCAGGAACTGAGGAGTTTAGGCCATGTCTTACCAGGAGCTAACAGTACCAGCCTGAGCTGGAACTAGACCCGACTGAAACTGCTTCAGCTGCACATATATCAAAAGAGGTTTGGCTACATGTCGATCGTTCTGCACTGTAAATACCTGCAGTCCCCATATGCCCACTGAGTGTTCCTGTACAGCAGTGCCCTGCTCAGCAACAATCTCCCCCTTGAGCAGGGACATCTCAAGGTTACTTTCAGGGTGAGAGGGTCCCTTACCTGGCATCTAATACCTAAAATGAGATAGCTTATTTGTTGGAAGCGTAGTAAGTGGTAAAGTGTTCGACCATCATCTAAATTATCGTTCAAATCATAATATGGGTCACTGTCAAATCATTAATTACCATTCAGTTATTGCTTAATAACCATTCAATTACCATTTCATTTTTATTCAGTCATCAATTAACTCCCATTTGATTGTGGTTTCATCGTTAATAAAACCCTTTTAGTTAACCCCACAATGATGACTTCTCTTAATAACTTACCTGTGGCAACCCCCAGCACGCAGAAGACCCAAACCTTAGCTTAAAATTAAGGTGTACAGAGTTCACTTTGTATCTCTCATCACTAAAGCAGCCAGGAGAGGCTTGGGTTGTACAAAACCAGGGAACAATTGCGCAAAGTGACTTTGCACAATTCGGTTCATGTGCTTTCTGAAGAAATGCCTCGGGCGGGACACAAACTCACACGACTGCTGTTCTTTGTGATTCTGTCCCTCCTGTGTAGAAGGACGTTTCCACAAAGGGTCAGTTTGTACCTCGGATTGGATTTCCATCATAAATGTGCACACAAATCATTCGATGCTATTGCTATCCTATTTAGCAACGTTTTTAATACAACACTATGTATATATTGCAAAACAAGATACTAACAGGTAATGCAGCAACTGCAGTATTACAAAACCAACTTACTTTATTGTTGGAATATACAGACCCAGTGAAGCTGTCCAAGAAAAGCAATGGAAAGGCTCCATGCTAAGTTAAGACATATTAGCATGTTCTGTAGGGGGAAAAAAGTTACCTATATAAAGTTTCATGAAGACACGGCCTTAGATCTTCACAGAAATGCCACAAATTCAACGGGTTTCCAGGCAAATACGTGCAAGTGGAGCTTACTGAAAGACAGAAGGCCCAAGTTACATCCTTCTCCTCAACTTTTTCAGTTCTACTAGAAAGTCTAGAAGTGAACCGAGTTAAGAAACTACAAACACAAAGTACATGAACTGCACCTTAGTGATTTTTTGTTTGCATCATTTTTGTCTTGTAGATTCCTGTACAAGGAGGTAACAGACCTTGAGAAACTTCAACCTTGGCAGATTTTCTTTGTCCAGCTCACAGCTTTGTTTCTGATTCCTGGCAAAGAATGGGGACACTGTTAGTGACTCCAGAGGTCAAATTTACTAACTCTGCACTGTGTCTTACTCTGAACTTCAACCAATTTTACCCTACTCCTCTCCTTATTCTAACAACAACAAAATTTAGAAATGCATGTCTCTTTTTTTTTCCTCCAAAATTTAATTCATTAGAGAGTAAAAATATGTTAAGACAGATTTAATTGCTACTTTTGAAAGGACTTTCTGAATCTGTTGCAAAACTTCATCTTTCCGAAGAAGCTGATCAACTGGATCATACTCCCAGTACATCACAGTCTAAAACAACTAGAGATTAAAAAATGAGACTGCATGTGCTGACAACATGAATTCAGTAAATATCACAATGCTTGATCACACAGACTTGGCAAGATCAGGTTTAAGTAGAAAACCACGAAAAGTCCAGCCTGTTCCAGACACAAGCATTGTCATCACAAATGTGTTACAAAGCCCCTTTCCCAAGTACGTGCTGCTGAGTTTTCCCTATGCACTTCACCTAGGAGCAGGGTCGTCAGGAAGGCTGAAATGTTTTTCAGTTTAAATCACTTGCATTTGCCATTATTAAATTTCATCTCCTATTAATGCCACTTGTTCAACAGCCTTTCTAGTTCAGACTACATGTCTCTTAGCTGCCTTTTAGCTTTACCTAGACTAAGTAATTGCCAAACACAATTTTCAGTGCCTTGGCTGTTGTTTTGTTGTGGGGTTTTTCCTCAGGTACTTGATAAATATCTAACATCTGTTCTAGTTGCACAGTTTTGTGGTCTTGTGTTTCTATCCAAAAAAGGCTAGTAATTCATTCCAGTATTGATTTTTATTTCTGGTGGTTCGAAAAGTTTTCAGACGAGAGACTAAAGAAAAAATATCACAGATTACAAAATATCTTCTGAAAATCTATTTTTCTCAAGCACTTTTCCTTATTGTAGGGTAACACGCAAAAAAAGCGAGAGCACATCTTCTTTTGGAATGGTTGTGTTCATTTCTTCCTGCAAACTGTTAGCAATAAGCCATTTTTAGATCCATTTCAAAAGTCTGAAATAAGAAAGCACAGGTGGCAGTTGGTGTTTTTCATGAGAACTAGACACTAGTGGCTGAGCTTCAGCATGAGAGGCAGTGCAGTTGGCAGCTTAGACACTCCATTCTCAGTGTAATACCTTGGTATTTTTCCATCTAATTCTGACACCTTTCTAATAACTTGTACCTTCAGCCTATTTGAAAAGATAATTTTATTAAGCACGGCACTGGTTGTTAGGTCACTGCTCTGATTTTCTGCTATGATACTTCTCTTTCTGAAATACAAAATGCAAACTAATTCGTTGCTAGAAACTCTTACCCTCCAGAGAGAGAACATGAGATTTAGGAAACCAGAGGTTTCAGTAATTATTAATAATTATTATTAACTGATTCAGACCTCACCTCCTTGTTACTTACCTTACAGTTGAGTAATGAGTACCTGGGGTCTTTCTGAATACCTTTATTCTGTACAAACTCTGCTTACCATCTGACTGCTTCAGTTGCTGTATTTAGGAAGAAATTCCAAGATAAACTGATATCCCAAATCCTGTAATTTTTCACATTTAATATTCTTACACGTAGTAGTAATTTGTATTCCTTGTAGCTACAGAAATATTTGCACATTAGAAAAAAATCTTGGTTTTAATAAATGTGTGCAAAGTTTGTTACCCAACTTGATTAACAAAGAGTCGTAACACATCAACATTCTGCAAATACACTTATTTATTAACGTGATCTCAGGCTTGTCTGAGACCATCCCTCTAGAATATACATTTCAAAAGCATATTTGTACATCAAAGACAGGGACAGTAATAACACTTGGTTAGCAAGATTACAGGTTAACAGCTTGATTTGGTTAGTCATCAAGAGTCGGTTTTACAGGGAAGTCCATATTTACATTCAGTAGGACCTTCAGTCAGTGGGGGATGAAGGAAGGTTTGTCTCACAAAAACCTCCTGTTTGTGAGGACAACACTGGGAAAATATGACTTACCTAAGCTCTGATTCACAAGGTGATCAACGACTTGTAGCCTGAAGTCACCTGAAATTTTTGTAGCTCCACAGCACAGATCCACCAGCCACCACCTGACCCACTTCATTTCTGTGTCACATTAAAACTCTTCCTGCTTTGTCTGCATTTCCATTTGCTTAGATCACACTACTGACCTCCTGTGGCTTGTCCTGTAGTATCCAACATAGTGGTCCCTGAAACCAATGGGTGGCTGTAATTTTTTACTCCATTTCATCTCTTTGGTAATCCAGAATTAACCCTTCTACGATGTCGCCCTCACTCCATCATGTATAAAGCAAGGTTGAGGCCCATCTCTACAAAGCTCTGAATAAGGTTCACATGACAGTTTTCTCTAGACATCAGAGGAAAATACTGTGACCATTTTCCTAGTGAATCCCCCTCCTGCTTGATGATGCCAATCCACTTCTACACCAGTTCCAGCCACTATCAGCCTAACCTGCAGCCAACGAAAGGAAACAACCCACCAGCCTCCACCACCATTCCAATGGCCCACTCGCTCTACAACTCTGAAAGCATGGCAGCATCCCTCAGCTTGGATGCCCTGGGGGATTTCAAGGAGGCTCCAAACGCTTCCCGTCAGGAGCGTGCCACAGTCTGCAGGAAGATACATGTCAAAGCTGAGCTGGCTCCAACTCACCCTGGCTAGGTCCACAACCTCCTCACCTTTGGGCTAGGGATTCTTTTTGGACAACACTTTCTGTGAGCTTCCATAACAGCATCATTTACTCTCACAGAAGAGGGATATACAGGCACACACACGAGTGTGGCTTCTACTAGCTTTATGCAACAGCCCTGAACATAGCAAGAAAAATGAAGTGGCACTTAAATGGGTATTTTATACTACAGCTAGTGCTGCTGGTCACCTGCAAAGAGCTGTTTCTGACAAGATTTTACCTTTATCTGGCTTTTTAATCTCATTTATTCACCCATTCTGCCGCTGGCCTATCACCTCTGTCTTGTCACAACTGCCTTCCTCCAACTTCCAGACAGTCTGGCTCCTGCCCATCTGATCATTGTCTTCCAACAAAGACAAACAAAGCCACTTTGACAAATAGCTTTTATTCACAGCCCAACACTGAAGAGAAAGAAAAACGAAAAAAAGACACCAAGCTCTGCATTCTCCACATCACCGTGCAATAGGGCTCACTGTGAAGCAGCACAGCCTGGAAGGGGCATCTCACCTGACATTTATTTTCCCTTGGGGCAGCAGCTGAACCACAGAGAAGTCACTTGGGCTCCCGCACACACAGTAAGGCTGTGACCCTCTACTATCAGCCAGTTGCAGGAGTGTCACCATTCTCTCAGGCAGACCAGGTCACATTGGATTGGCCAAACAGCACAGGACTTGCCTCAGATGGCCAAACTGCAGCCCTGATGCCAGCCCCCTGATGCTGCACTCTGCTGGCTGAACCATTCACACGTGCTGGCAGCTTTTACTGTACTTCTAAGAACCACACCTGCTCTGTGCTGCAATGGAAGCAAATAACGTGAAGAAGATACCAGTAAATACTGAGGCAAGCCTTGAAAAATAATGATTTCTTCACATAGCTACTTACACCCCATATTTGGAATTTCTAATCTTTGATCATCTCCTGTGCAGTTAACTTTCTGCACTTAGACTTTTGTTGAAAGCAGTTTAGCTGCTTAGGGATCCACTTGCCAACTTGGGGAACTGAGATGAGGTCCAGACATCTCCTCAGTTAACTTACCAGGTAACACTAAAAACATAAAAGCCCCCACACCAAGGGAGTCAAGGGAAGTGCGTTCCCAAAGAACAAGAATTCATCCAGACTGCTAATGCCACACCAAAATTAGGGAGCATGTTTTTCTTGAGTCAATCAGCTCTGAGCAAGGGCAAGTGATGTGTAAGCATGCAAGCAGGACACAGATACTTCTACCAGCCAGGGGTAGCACCCCACTTCTGACTAGTCATGGGTAGACAGGCAAACAGCTAAGATGGGGTAACAGCAAACTGCAGGGAGTAAATCTATGTTCATCATACTCTAACTCATGCACAGCACATCTGTACCAGCCCGAGCAAAGAAGTCAAGTTTTGGCCTATACAAAGGGGTGACCTACTTCAAGTGTCTCCTCTTGGGAGCAGGAGATCAAGAGTATGACCAAAAGCCAGGCACACAACAACACTCAATCATAACTGGAGTTCATTTGGTCACGAAGACAAGCCCTTAAGCATTTAATTCCAACTTAAACTGCAAGTTATGTACAGTTTAATTGATGCACTTCCACATTTAAACAAAATAGGTTTTATCAAAAAGTTACACAAACCCAAAAAGCTTTATTTTTCAAAACCATACTTTATTTTTCAAGGCTAAGAGAAGTACTCAGAACTATTTCTTAAGCAAGAAGATTCACATTTCATTCTGCAGGGTCATTAGTATGAGAAAAAGCATTTGGGGATTTATTTTTTGCAACTGTTGTCGAGTTCCTACACCAACCCAGATTTATTTTAAAAGAGTAACAGCAGTTATGGCTTAAGATACAGAATTACAAAAGAGTAACAAAAAATGTTGAGACTTAAGTGGTGAACAGGGAACTATGGGCATTCTGCTACAGAACGATAATGTTGCAGCTAAGACAAACACAAGTGATGACTATCTTTATTGGTAGACAAATCAACTGAACATCATCAGCACAGACACTGCTTCAAGGACACCCATGCTGGTAATACCCAACTGTTAGAAGGTTCTGTCTGCTTCAATTACTTCTCCTTTTCCTCCGTATCACAAGCCTCAAAACCATGGGTGTACAAAACCACGACAACAGGGGGTTTTTGTGATTTTTTTTTTTTTCCCCTAAGTGGGTTTTTTGTTTTGTTTTAAAGAAAATGATACAAGAAAAGATGGAAGACTACAGTATGCAGTAAAGGAAGAGTCATCACTTCTAAAGAGACAGTAGGACTTTGGCCAAGAGGTTTTAAACACTAAGCATGTAAGGACTCAAACTGACTCAGACCTCAGAGCTGCAATTTTGTTGGGTATTCTCTCCCTTTCACTGATGTGTAACTCTGCATTTACATGTTCTGGATGGCTTGCCTTCAGTGGGACAGAGGTAGTGATGGGAATAAGATTCCTTCCCTGAAGTTTCCAAATAGATGAAACCTGGTAAGCATGGCCCCAAGGAAGGGCGAGTGCAACCAGAGGAGGACCTGCCAACTGGGAAAGGACAAGAGCACAAGCACAGACAGTAAGCTGCTCTCCCATACCCAGACTGATAAATACATAAAGGTGCTGGACAAGAACTGAGCAAGTAACAAAACCTCTGTAGACTCTGCAGTATGTACTTCATGCCAGGCTGTGCAAAGGGTAGGACTGTACCTTTGCTGCACATGTTGTGGTGATCAAAATATTACATTATTTGCAGAAGTTCCAGTGTGTAGCTAGCATGGTTATACTGGTAATTTTAATAGCTATGTAAAGTCAGTCACCCATTAAAAAAAAAAAAACCAAAAAAGGACTTGTATTTGCAGACAATTCCTTTATCCAGTTAATACTTCAGACTTGTCCCACCCTTGCTATGTGTGACTAGGCCAACTTTTCTGTCCTAAGGGGATTAAGACAGACTTCAACTCTTAAAGTTCCTTCCCCTTTGCTTACTGAGAGTAACTAATTAAAAAAAAAAATCCAAAACAACACAACAGCAGTTTTTTCTCTTATACTCCTGGATTATCATTTCTTACAAGAGTGTTAATTCAAAGGAATCTGTCTGTAATAGTTACAATAAAAGGTTGCAACTCTAGGACAAAGAAGGATGGTTGAAACTAGGTCATCTGTATATAATTTGAATGCTATAAACCAATCATTGAAGAAGTCAACACTTGGGGCTATAGAGCAGTTCTCCTTCAAACACCCCATTTGTCTTCGTAAGAAGATCAGAGGTACAATGGTTTGTTTTATTGCAACACTGGTTAGCCAAATCCAATCCTTCCCATTCAGATATGATTTTTGAGAATCAGGGATTTTATGGTTTACTGCCAAATTTGGCAGACAATTTACTGATGAGATTCATGACCTTAGGATTGTTCTGGTACTTGGACATATTTGCTGGGTTCTGGGCAACGTCTTGGAACGCAACCATAACTTCTGGGTCCTGCAGGAGAAAAAGCAAAAAATTAGGGCATTTATAGAACAAGCCTACAGAAGTCAGTGTTCTGACTTTATAGAAGGGGGGAAAAAAGGGAAAAAAGTTCTTTTCTCCCCACAACAGGGGCCATCAAACACAGACACACCCACTGGATTTCAGGCACCTTCAAATGCATTTTGGAGGAGGCCTGAACAATTTGTGTGTAGCATACATGATAGGATAACCCTCCTGACCAATAGCTGCTACTCTTCCCTTTCACCCTTTTCCTTCTAGCAGCAAAAAACTTGAATCTGCCAGACTCTAAGCAGGTGATGCAGCAATGTTTGGCTTTTAACAAAAGCATCTAATTGGCAGGCATTGCCCACCTCCTCTGAGAAATCACGTATGAAAGGGAACCTTGTTGTCTCATCACACTACTGGTGTTGCAGTTGATAAATACATTCACATATACATAAGTCAGTGGTGAAAAAAACTAACTTCATCTTCTCTATTTAGTATGAGAAGCATTAATATTTTAATACTACTGTATTTCTACTACACCTTTGGCCTTCATTGAACTAGAATTGGTTCTACTCATTTTACACATGCCTTTAATAAATCTGTAGACCAATGTTACATCTCAGGATGGAAAAATGCAATCGTAAGCAACTTCAGAAAAGACTGACATTTTCTTTAATTCAGCTGTGCGAGCAGTTTATTATGTCCAATACAAACCATTTGCATTAGCTGCAATTTCATTTACTGTTCTTTCTAGCACATTTAAGTAGTTTCACTGAAAGATACAATCTTCCCTAGACTTCTAGGCCATTACTACAGCAAACCATCAAAAACCAACTGGTGTTCCTCAGAGCTGTCTGTGCTACACCACCACCATCCTCTATCGATTCTGCCATCAGACACAGAAAAGAAGCTGTCTAACCAGTCTGATCCATTTGGTAGGTGTGGACTCCACTGAAATCACCCACATGGTTCGGTCATGGTTTATACATGTTGGGAACCAAGAGTCAAGTCTAATCTTGTGCTAGAAGGATTTACAAGTGTTTTGTCTCCCTCACAAAAGGAAATATGCAAAATCTATGAAAAATAGTATGCTGAAGTTCAGAAAACAGACACTAAATATATTTTCTCCATTTAAAAAAAGTTGAACACATACAAGGTTTTGCTTGATGAGCAATGATATTAAAGTAAAGTTTAAGTCTGGGGGTATCAACATTTCCATAGGAAATATTTAGTACATAAGGTGGAATGGGTACGAATATATAAAAACATTCCATCTTCTAATGCTCCAGTCTTTAGTTGCAGAAGGATGAAGAATACTTCTAAGGAAAAAGTAATCGCTATTCTTTTTTCCAACTTACACATTTTGGTGGAAATCTGGGTCTACTGTATGACCACATAGCAAATAAGGAATCCTTTATAACACCTCAGATAACCTACATAACAGCTGGCAGCTACAATTATCCATCAACGTGCTCCATAGCTCCACCAAGCAGAAGCCAAGCAGTAGAAACTACCATCTTTTAAGACTAGAACTTACACTGCCAATTCAGAGAGGACCAAAATGCAGTCAGATGGACACTTTAGGAAACAGCAGCAGCACAGACAGAGGTGAAACACTGACTAAATCCTATCTAGATAGATGGAAAGTTTGTACAAAGAGCTCAGCAAGAGACTGTAGGTATTCCTGATGGGTTCCACACATTAAAGCCCACCTGCATTATCAGAAAAGACCATTGACACATGCTCTTGCAAGAGAGTCTTACATTACTTTGGGGTATGTATAATCAGCATGCAATGGAGTCTACTTAAGCAGATCTGTCAAGCACTTAATATTTAGGTGCACCTCAAAGCTCTGTTTTCAGCAACTCTAATTTCAACCTCCTGTACTGCAGCAGAAGTTAGCCAGGTAAGGAATACAACTACAAGCCACGGGATTCTTCTGCATAGTTTGCATGCAAGTCAATGCTGCTGACTGTGGCAGCCTAAGTAAAGGTGTGTTCCTGAACACCAGCAACCATTAAAGGAATCCATGTACTTCTGCGTGGAAAGTGATGCCTTTTGTGATTGCAGGGCATAGCAAATAAGGGTCCCTTGTGATGCTTTTATTTAGATGGGGATCATAGCTGTTCAATGAGCTGAGAACAACACGTAACTCTAGCTTAACCACAGCAATACAGTAAAAATGACAAGGCACTTTTACACTTCATCATATTAGTACACAATTGCAACTGTGTATGTTCTGTTTAATCTGCTGAAATACTTTTCTTATGTGAAAGTAGCCATGACATTGAGCAACTAATTAATTGAGCAATTAATCGAGCCCACTGGGAAAGTAAGCTTTCTGAGTGTGACTGTAGGAAATGCAGGTGCAGGACTATTCTGATGCTATTTCGCCTCTGGCAAAAGCAAACACTTAATCCCCTAAGAGAAAGGCAATTCTCATCTCAGTATTATTGGAATACATTGTGTTGCAATGCAACAATAACAACAAAAGTTTTTTGTTTGTGCCAAATTGTGTTGTCACACTGCACGTGCATTTAGAAAAGGAGGCGGTGAATTACACCATGTGGAAAATAACTATCCAAGAGATTCAACAGAGATGAAGAATTCTATATAGCACATAGGTTTTGGCTTTCTGCTGTCACAGGTATGGGATGGGGGGCACATCTGAAATTAAGCTCCCAAAAGTTTGAAAAATAGCAAATGCTGATTCCAAATAGTCTGGTGCCACACACAGGAGGAGAGAGTTTCACAGCAGACATCAGCAAGTGTCCCATGGCTATCCACGTGGTCACATCCTTCTTCCTCCCCTTAGCTCACAGGTGCTGTTCTTCCCTCATTCAGAACATTTAGCTTTGATTTTAACAAATACTCACCTGCATGGCTGCAAGAACTTCTGGATCACTGAGAATCTCATTGAGACCTGGCATACCTGCCATTCCTGGCATACCTCCAGGCATAGCCCCAGGAAATCCACCTGAAAGCCCAGAACAAGAAGAATGCATGATGAAAAACATTCATCTATACAGAAGGCTCACAGAGAGAGACCAAGACGCAATTCCTTTGCCAGACTTCTAAAGCCATGTGTCCCATAAAGCTAGAGCTGGCTCACTAAAAGGAAAGCAGGGTCCTCACCTTTTCTTTCTGGTAAGATCCACATCTTATTTCACTCATGTTTTTAACCCAATTGACTAGGAGGCTTGTACAGAGTGTCAGCTTCTAGCATCTTGGACACAGATGCAGCTATTTTTCTGGTTAATTTAATTCAGTTTAAGTGCCTGGAGTGAACAATTCACGACAAAAGCAGATCAGTACTAGCACGTCCCAGGCACATTCCACATTTGGCAGGAACTTTAGGTTTGAAAAAAATCAGGAATAAAGGGGGAAAGAGAGAGAGGGAGGAAGGCGGGGGAAATCCCTGAAGCAAAATGCTTGAGGATCTGGTTTTGAATCCATAATGAGCAGTTACCCCAGCTGTGCTGAGCAGGGTAGGTAATGGTCTCTCATTCCCCTGAGAAGCTGATCTGGTTGGAGCATGCACACAGCCTACCTCTAGTACAAAACACATTAGTACTTACTCTTGTTTCTCCCCAATTTATTATACCCAAAAATAACACGGAACTGTTCAAGGACAGCCTTTCTACATGGTAAACTGCACTACATCCTCCTTTGAGAAACTATTCTGTTCTACAATAGCTTCCAACCAGCACAGATTTCCCTAATATTCAATCCAAATTTTCTACTTTAAAACTATTTTTCTTAAGCAGAATGGGTGCAAGGCATCCTGGGTAATTTAGAAAACATTTAATACTAGTTTTTTCAACACATATTAAGCAAATACTGCATCTTTCTCAGACTGAAATCCTTTCATTCAGTTATCCATCATTACTGATTTCTTTTCTCTCTACTTGCTATCCAGCATCAACCCTCTTCAAGAGAATCTCACCCCTTTTCCCACTACTGCTTGAAGAGTTATTTGTAGACAAGTTCTAAACTTCATAAAGTGTTTTTCTTTCTGTCTTGCAAACAAATGCTATAAAAGCTGTGGCTATAATACTTCACATGGAAACAAGTCAAGTCACCTCTACCTCAAGCATTAGTACTTAAAAATAAAATACCTGGGAAGCCACCTGGGAAACCACCAAACTGAGCTCCTCCTGCCTGTCGTCTTGCTTCTTCCTCCTGCAGATGAAAGCACATCAGTCCACACAAAGCAATGGAACTGCAACTTGTTTTCTACTGCTCAACTGGTTTTAGGAGGAGAAAAAAACAAAATAAAACAAACCAGCTACAAGTGTTTCAGACAGGTAGGCTACTGCTGTAAACACAGCACGTCACTATGTACAAACCACTGTCAAGAAACAGCGATGTCTACTCTTAGTATGCTTTTGCAGAGAAGTTATGCAGAGTGTTTTTACTGAATACAATCTGTATGATTCGTTTTAGCTCCTCAACTTATAATTTTATAACTACTCCCACCCCCAGCATATTAAAATACATCCGTAAAGCATGAAGAAAAAGCAAGGAAACTGTCAGGAAGTGAGGGAGAAAAGCAAAGCATTATCCTGAATTTAAAACCTTTTACTTCAGGAGACTTAAATACTTCTAAGTGAAAACTATTCTGGTACAGTTATACACTAACTGACTTATTGAAATCCAGGATTAGAGATTCCAGAGCCTGTTTTTGTCATATGCAATAAAAGCAGATACGGTACAATGCCCTCTTCTCCACATTTCATTATCTGTCAAGTAACCAAGACAGAAATCAACTCTCTAAAATTTAATTCTAAGTCTTAAAGTAATTCTTCTGTGCAATTCATTTTAACCAAAAGAAGTATGACACTCTCCAAATTAAGTAATATTAAAGACTAAGTATTCACCCTTTGTGCCCTCTCATGCTCCTCCCGTGCCTTCTTCACTCTTTCCATTCTTTCCTTGATTTCTTTCTCTTCACGCTTCCGCTCATATTTTCGACGATGTTCTGCAATTTTCTGAGCCTGTTACAGCAGAATACCAAGATTTCATATACATTTCTAGTGTATCACACAGGCATTTCAATACAAAACACATGTAAGCATAACCATCTGCTCTTACCAGTTCTTACAAATAAGGTCTGACTTCACATCCTAAAAGCTCCTTTGTTTTAGGGGCCATTTGCTACTTCCTCTCTATGGCAATCAGCTATTCACATCTACTCGGCCGTAACTGGATTCATCAGAACATGCACTCTTATATACTTTTTTTGCTATAGAGCTCTGGGACTTGCAACATAGTTGTAACTTAAACACGTTATTATTCCATGCCCCTTAGTGTTTTTATGCTGAAACATTAATTCTTCCAGGGCTAAAACTGCCCTGAAAAAGGGAATTTTCAATGGTACAACAGCAGGCAGTATAACTCCCCATGCACACACACACATTTTCCAATAGTGTTATTGCTGTTCCAGATGCCTTTGCAGCATGCACAGCTAGAAATAAGCAGACCAAAGAATTCCTGAACCAAACCAAAAAAGGGCTGGCAGGGAGAAAGTTTTCTTCCTATTATTAGCTTTTTCTCAAGTCTCTCGAATCTACAACCCTTGCAGAAGAGCTCCCCAAAGCTCTTCACTATGGGCTCATTGTAGCAGAACACAAACTGCAGCACTGCTTTCCTGAAGCCAGAATGTATCTGTATGTCTGCAGCACTGGAAAAAACAGGAGTTCACAAACTGTGTATAATGGTTGCCCTGTGTCAAAAGCATAGCAAAATCAAAGTTCAAGAACAGAGATACCACTTACTACTACCATGGATACTCTTCTTTCAGAATATCCTTTAAACAAAGAAATTGTTTTCTAAGTAGTGAAGTTTTGATTCAACTTATTTTAGTTAGGAGATACTCATTCCATAACACATCATTCCTGAAGTACATCTGCCAGAGAAAGCACACAGGCAGCAGGACTGACTTACACATGTTATCAGAACCTGAGTGTAAGGCCACTCAACAGTTCATTAAGAGAGAGGTTAAGTGGTTTGTTTTGTTGCTGTTGGTTGGTTTTTGTGGTTTATTTTGGGTTGTTTTTTTTTTTTACGTGTGTGTGTTTTGGGGGGTTTTTTTGGGTGGTATTTTTTTTTTCAATGAAACAAAGTTTCCAGTGTTTTGATTATCATTGTTTCTAAGTATTTCTCAAAATGAACTAAGCATTTTTAGAATCTGACTCAGACTTTCAGCAGAAAGTGCTAGAAAGCATAAAGTGCTAGGAAACCAGGAAGAGAATAAACTAGGTGAATGTATTATCTTCACTTATTACAGATTCAAAGAAAAAAAAAATGTCACCCATGAAAAGATCATATATTTTTCCTTGATCTACATACACAAATTCCCATACTGACGGCAACTACACATCAATGTCTCACAGTCAGCCTGCTGTTTCTGTGCACAGACAGATTACCTGGGAAATAATGCTTGGCTGAGGAAGAACCTTTTAATTATACCTCTTACAAAAAAGGCTGAGACCTAAAACCAAATTACATTTACTACTGATCAATAGTGTCCAACACAGAAGCCTAATAGGTTGTTAGATTGTTTCCATGGTTGTTTTGCTGCAGTGTCTTCTGCAAAGACGTGGTAGGAAAACTGAAATCTGAAGTTCCCAGACACAGGAATGTGGTGGGTTAAGCTTGGCTGGCTGACAGATGCTCACTAAGCTGCTCTCTCAAGACACTTCCTCAACAGGACAGGGAAAGAAATTAAGATGGAGAAGCTCCTAGTTTGAGCTACAGGAAGATCACTAATCCACTGCCATCATGGGTTAAACAGACTCAGCATGGGGAAGATTTATTTATTGACAATTAAAAATAGAGTAGGATAATGAGAACTAAAGACAAAACTAAGACTACTCTCCCCCTTCCTTGTTGCCCTTCTTCCCAAAGCACAACTTCACTCCCCACTCTTCCACCTCCTTCCCTCACCCTGAACAGTGCAGGGGAATGGGGGCTCTGGTCAGGTCATTACACTGCAGCTCTGCACACTCCTCACACTCTTCTGCTCCAGTGTGGGTCCTCCCCACAAGCTATGATCTTTAAGCAACAGACTGTTCCAGCATGTGTCCCCCATGGGCTGCAGCCCCTGCCAGAAAGCCAGCTTCTCTGTGCATTCCTCTCTGAAGCACACAGTTTCTGCCAGGGGCCTGCTCCAGTGTGGATTCTCCATGGGCTGCAGCCTCCTTCAGAGCACATCCACCTGCTATGGCATGGGGTCCTCCAGGGGCAGCAGGGTGGATATCTGCTCCAGTGTGAACCTCCATGGATTCAAGAGGGACAACCTGCTTAACCATGGTCTCCTCCACAGGCTGCAGAGGATCTCTTCTCCTGTGGCTGGCACACCTATTCCCCTTCCTTCTTCATTGATCTTGGTATCTGCAGGGTTGCTTCTCATAATTTTTTTTATTTGCTCCCTCCTCTCTCACAGCTGTTGTACTGCATTTTTTAACCCTTTCTCATATACACTATGATAGAAGCACCACCAGCATCACCAACTGGCTCAGCCTGACACAGAGACAGCCTCGAGTTCTCTTTGTACAAGTCTCCACGTCCCCCCAGCCTTGACAAGTAAATCCAATACAATGCAACAGCTGCAATCTGTGGTCTGTTAACCACTTTAAAAGAAGATGCAAAACAGGTGAAAAAGAAAGCCTGCAATCAACAGTCTTACATTTGTTACTCAAAAGTTCCTTCTTAGAAGAATGCTGGGATCAACCACTTGAGAAAAAACTGAAAAGCTGTTTTACAGACATTATGCTGCCCTCATGAGGTAGACTAATGAAAGTGCAAATCACAGCAACAAATACTTCTTTGTAAAATGCATTTAGGATGAAGCTTTGATCAATTTGGAAACATCTTGAAAAAAAATCTCTTATCAGCATTCTTTTGCTCTTCTGAATGTTTTTAGTTTAGATTATAAAATATCTGACAAACCTGAACTGCTTCAGATTCTTTAGAAATGAATGTATTACTTCATAGTTCAGTCACATGCCCAGCCCCAGAGACACAATTTCCCTACACACAGACACAAACAGCTGTGATTGAAGACAGAAGTATTTATAAATTCAGTTTGAAGTGTCAGGTGACACGTGAACATGCTCCCACAAGCCAGTGCATATTGGAAGAACGTGAAGGCAGCAATATCACTCAAATAGAGGAACCTCCATTATGTCTCCCTACTTACTCTTGGTTGCACTTCCTTCAGCATGGCGCTAGCATCTTCATCGTAATCCAGCTTACAAGCTAATGCAAGATCATGAGCAGCCTCTTCCCAGTGACCCAGAAGTCTGGAATTGAGGAGACACCAACATTCAGAAGAAAAAACAAACTGAACTTTTAACAGTTCTTCAAAATATTTACAAACATGCAAGATTCAGTACTTTTACTGCAGCTCTATGGACTTACAGAAGTTAAAAGTTTAATAATCATGGTGTTTTCTGCAACTTGCACACTAGGTGCCATTAAGAGGGCACTTGATTGCTTCATATCCTTAGAGTAACTTTTGCTTTAAGTAATGAGGAAAAAAAAACCCAAACCTCAATCAGGTAGTGTCATTGTTTGGCATAAACAAGAAGCATGTAACAGGGAGATGGTACCCAACCAAAGCATGAAGCACATTAATAAAAATACTCTGCAGGACTAGGGACGTGTTCAGTGTAAAACTACACATTCAGTGTTCTGGAACTCCACATCACTACTACCTCAAGCTTAAGTGGACCTTCTTTACTCAGCACTCAAACATCCTAACTAACAGGAGGCACCAAGTAAGTAAAAATAACATAAAAGTACAGGTGCAGTTCATTACCTATGAGCTTTGCCCCTCCATTTGTAGGTCTGTGCTGAGTCAGGATTAATCTTGATGGCTCTGTCACAATCTCTAATGGCAGCATTTGGCTTCTGTAGTTTCACAAAAACACTGTGAACAAGAACATTTATTGTACATACTGAAATACCCTGTTACTAACTTAAGCTGGATAATTTTGGATGACTAACAAGCAAGATAGTGAGATAATACATTTGAAGAGCTGAGTTCAAGAAGATTTTGTAGCAATAATAAAGTCACTGAAATTTAGTTCCCCCCCACACTGCAGGTGAATCATTAGCAAGAAGCAAAAATATTCATTGTTCAGACTCAAGCCCTAGACAGCAAGATTAACTTCAGTGCACAAGGAAAGGATACATAAATGCAAAGGCCATTTTGGTTCCATGGTATTGGGAGTTTATAGCCAATGGCAATTAGCAATTCAAAGAGAACAAAAATAATATTATGCATGCCATATTACATAGTCTTTAAAATGGTAAGAGAAAGAAAGTGTGAGTTATATGGGCTGCAAGGATCAACGGCTAGAATCGTCAGGAACTACAAAAGGAGATGGGAGACGAGTCATCAAAATGAAAAGAGGCAAAACAAAACAGAGGTCCAGAAAGTAGCCACGATCCTTTGTCAGTTACATGAAATAACAGCAAATTTTACAGTACATAAGCATATCAGATTATCTAGTAGAGCAGTACTTTAGGAGGTTCAGGCATTTCAAATAAAAAAATCTCTGAAGGAAACACTAACAAAAAAAAAATATTCCTGAATTGTAGTATTTGATAATCAAGATACTCCAAGTCAGAACTTCTGCCCTTTTACATCTACTTGAAAACAATTTATCAAGCAATTAAGAGTGCCTTTAAGTAACTTCATTATTAAGGTTTGTTATAAAGCAAGCACAAAGTCACATGCTCTCTTCTAGAAACAAACAGGTGGACAATGTGTCAGGAAACAGTCTCTAAGCTACGTATTCCAGTGCTGCTGGTTGTACAAAAATCCTGCTCTCCCAAATAGACAAATGCCCCAGAACCAAAACCCAAGTCCACCAGAGAGGTGGATTACTCGCAGCACTTGATCAGCACTGCAATTACACTGCAGGTTTTAAAATATCTTAACATATTGTCTGCTTATTTCTACCATAGACCAGATTGGGGTAACTTTTAAACTTCTCCTAACACTTTTATTTTTCAGCATTTTGTTGAATTGTACCTTGCTACAGAAAAGATCCACTAAACTATCAAAATCATCCAGAGTTAGAGGATATGGGGTGTAAAAACTGGAATTTCTGCTTCTGCAACCCATACTTGCTCAGCCTTTCTCAAGAATCAAGAAAATAAGTATATTTGTCCATTATGAAGTTAGGGCTACCAGATCAAATCTGACAGTGTTCCAAATCCATTATTTGCAGTCTGGTAGATGTAATTAGCAGCAAGGTGGGAATTGAATGGGTTGAAGAAATAGGTGTGTTCTGTTCAAACATATGACTGTTGAACACAAACAAGTCTACTTCACAGTGAACAAATTCATTTAGCAGGTTCAAGAGGGAAAGAATCTACATGATTCACAATTAACTCTGCTTCTAAACAGGGCAGATTTCAATCATCATCTTAATCCCAGAAAAAAAAAAAAAAAATATATATATATTTGAGATTTTACAAGTGTTTGTTTTCCAGCATTATTCTAACTCAACATACCAAAAGCTGTATTACCAGAACGCATTCTGGAACATTCTTCTGTTACTCTATTATCAAGATTCCTTATATGGCTGCTTCAGTAAATCTAGTTAATCACATACAAGAGAAAATGCATGAAGTGTAACTCTCTCTTTCCCTCATGTGGTTTAATGTAGACAGATACAGTGTGGTTTTACATTGCTCCTCAAGCTGCCATTATATTTAGGTTCCTTAAGGGAAATAACAGAACAGGCAGAAACATAAATCACTAGCTCACAATGACTCACCTTGCCCTCTTGGCATACAAGATGGCCAAACAAGGATTCAGCTTGATAGCATCTGTGAACAAGTCAACAGCCTTCTGAAGCTCACCTAAATAGGAGTACCAGGAAAGTTTCAATCATTATGCAACAAAATTACATCCAAATTGCCAAACCTGCTTTATAGGGTGGTATATCCCTCAGCACTTCTTAATAGAACTTTATCAACAAAGGAAAATCAATTTCTCCATCTTGCTACGTAACTGAAGTACAAACTCCAAAATTAATGCTGGAGGGAAAGAGAGACTTTTCATAGTTAAATTTGTACATTTAACTTTGTATGGAATCAAACAGGAAGCCACCTCTTTATTGCACAGCTTTTCACTGCATTAAGACAAACCACTAGAGACACTAATCACAGTATGTAGGGAAGTACTATAATGATCAATTTGTAATCAGGATACTGCAGTACCTCACTCCCCCCTTCCCTGCCTGAAACTGCAGCTGCATTGGGAAGAGCGTACTTAAAGAAGCTTCCATGTTCTACACAGTTTTGGGTGTCTGTCCTGGTTTTGCTGGGATAGAATCACAGGCCAGCCATGGCATGTAGGCTGTGAGCAGTTCTAACTCAGACAGAAGCTTAATTTGGGAGGTGCAAAAGCCAGAGCAGCTGGCCCAAGCTGGCTCATAAGTGTATCCTATACCATAAAAACCACACTCATGATAAAGGGTGAAGTTTGGGGGGGGGGGGGGGGGTCACTCCTTCCAAGGGTTTACCATCCCCAGAGGGGCTTGTTTGTCACTCTGCTCCCAAGGACTGCTCTACACACACTGGGCTGAGTGTCACTTTGTATACTTTACATTGGCATTAATCTTAGTTTTGCTGTTTCAGTTAATCTGTTCTCATTTCAACCCACGGGTCTCCTCTTTTTTCTGATCCCCCTTCTCAGCTGGGGAGGGGTTAATGGGTGAGAGAACAACTGCTATAGTTTAGCTCCAGATACAGTAGACAGCATCCACCAGGAAGTGGATTTTCTCTTCCTTGATTGCATTCCAAATGGCCCAAGGTATTCACTTCATTTTTTTTAAAAGGAGACCCAAACCTCATGTCCTTCAATATGTATTAAAACCCTGCATCACCTTCACTTAGAGCATTTATCGCTTCGATCTTCTTCTCATTAGCTTGATCCATCATCTCTTCAGTTACCTAAGAAAATGAAGAACACACACAAAACCCAGAAGCTGTAGAGTCCAGGACAGAATTACCATGCCACAACAGTGACAAAGAAGGGAGCTCTGGTTTTCTGATTCCAGGATCTATTTTTTATTTTTTTCAATTTGCATTAGAATCATAGTTTAAAAAAACCACAAAAAAAACCCCCACACACTTTGCTTTCAACTTGGAGACATTAGCCACCACTACTTTTAGCCAGAAAATGCTCAAAAGCTGAATAATGACAGATTTCTGTATATCTAGTTTTCAACGGTGTTTTCACAATTTTTTTTTTGGTGTTTTCTGACCTGATTTTCCTCACTGAACTTTTTGATGGACTCTAACCTTGAATAAGAAAAGACTTGGTGGTTTTAAACCAGCAGGTTTTCTGTTTAGGAGAAAAAGAGACAAACCAACAGCTGGCTACCTAGCTAATATAGTACTCACCCCTTCTCAGCTGCTATCCTCAACATTTCTCCCTACCTTTCCTACTCCCACAGACATTGAAAATATTGTGCTTACCTCCACATTTTCATCTCCCATTTCCTGAGGGTCATCATTGTCAGGTTCAATCACTCCCTCATTGTCGATTTCTGTGGGAAAACCAAAAAGCAAGATCATGCTCCATCTACAAGCAGAAAGGATTTCCATAATCACGTTAAAACTGGTGAAATGGGACAAAGTAATCTATTTTTCACACCTAAGTCACTCTCTTCACTTTCTGGTTCAGGTGATTTAACAGGCTCCTCTGGCTGTTCCTCTGGTTTGCCCTGAAAAAGAAATGCATTTAAAAACGTTTATTATTTCTGACTGGTATTCTATTCCCACTGTAACAAATAACAATGAGTCAGAAAATCCAAAACTCATCTTCAAAGTGTCAGAATGCTCTATGGCTAAACTGGTTTATTTTTTAAGACATAAATCTCCTTTTTCTTCCTCTCAGATTAAGTCTTATCACACATGCAAATAATTCAGAGCCCAAATTTTGACTCATGAACTTCTATTATTGGTAAAACCTGTCCTTCAAATTGTGTAATTCAATAATCAAAACCAATTAATCCAAATAACACACAATTCAGAATCAGTTTTGCAATGAATACTAACCCACCCTTCCATCCTCCTGCCTTCCTTCACACATTTTCTGGATCAAAAATTCTCCCCCTCTAATACTATTATGCTAAGGGTCCTTTAGCAGTGAACAATAAGCTAGTATCCATGATTAAAATATTGTTTCCATTTGTCAAGGTCAGAGATCTTTGCCACTCACACATACTTAGAATGTTTTTTCAAGTGTTTTCCTATCAACTTCTAACTACATTACTGATTTCCTCTGAATCCTGTAACTTTGTACATTCTGCTTTATCACAGACACAAGCTGCTTGGTTTTGTGTTCATTGTCACAGACTGGGCTCACTACATAAACACAATCCCTCCATACAGTTCTAACTAGACCGTTGATTTCAGGATATACTGTCTTTGTTAAACCCACAAAAAGAAAATTCTACTTATTCCAAAAGAATTTCAAGCTTGGGAAAAGCCTGCTATAAATACCTACAAGCTAAATTTACTATCTCCCTTAAAACAAATGAACGAAAAACAATGAAAACCTCTTCCACAATACTGCCTTAAGTTGGCAGTTAACTGCTCTCTTCATTACCTAGCAGTCTTGCTAATATTTCTTTTCATTCAAAGATTATCATTTAATCCACTAATGACTACAGAAGGGGTGCATAAACAGACAGTGAGAACATAAAAAAAAAAAAAGAAATCAAGACTTTGTTTGGAATTTGCATTGCACAGAACATCAGGCGTTCAGGATTAGGGAAATGGAGCATGATAATACTCGAAACGAACTAGGAAGCCATCTGTAACAACTCATCTGCAACGTGCAATGGGCAGGCTTCAGAGTGAAGTTCACTCACTATAGCATATTTACCTGCCCTGTTTGAGTAAAAATTGATGGCAATGCTTTCCCTTCGCCCGCTCAGTGATTTTTGCAGACTCCAAATGTTAACTTTCACTGACAAACTCCTCATCTCTCACCTTACTTGTCTCCTCTGTGGAAGCGTTGGCTGGAGCAGGTGGTATTGTGCCTCCCATACTTTTCAGCAAAACAGAGAAGAGAAAAAAAATCCAACAGTAAGATTATCAAAACAGCGACATGCATTTCATTGAAACAAATCCTGCTGATAATCCCAGGTTCTTGTTGCGACACAAAACGTGACGATCCAATTCACTGTGAAGCCAGCACACGAAAAGCAGACACCCACCATGCTTTTGTCAGCGTACCGGAACGCGCGCTGTGGCTGGTGGCTCTTCCACCTAGAGCTCTGCTGTGTCCTGTGCTCGTGCACATCACACACCACCCACCACTTCTCACAAGGAAAAAGCTGTCTCCTTGGCTGAAATGGGTATTTTTTCCGTAAAACATGTATGTATTAAATCAAAACTAAGGAGTAGTATTATTATAGATACAATAAAATAAGAATTACTTCGGGAACAGAGGTCAAACAAGTTAAGAGAACCACAATGGCCTAAAACACTTACACAATTAAAAAAAATCACTGCCTAGAAAAAATTTCCTTTCTCTTATGTATTGCAATACACGCCTTTCCCCAGCTACAAGTTAAGGAGCATTCTCTGCATAGACAGCACTCTCTCAAATATAGAATCAATTTCCATACTGTATCAACTTTGGTTAGCAGCCAGAAATAAGCATAGGCTGAATTCTCCAGCTATTTCATCTAACATCTCATCATACCTAATGGCAGGCTGCCACAGGGACTGCCATTCCCATTCATCCTCTGCCCTGCATTCCCATTAACTGAGAGTTTTTAATTGCTCTGGTCAGACACACTCCAAAGGGAAAAAAACCCGCACATTTCTATCAACTCAACAGGCTACACCAACTCCAAACAACAGGTTCAATGTGATGCAGGGGAAAGGAGAAGGAAGCTACAACAGGAGTGGGCAGGAGGCAGGACTATCAGCTTTCAGGAATTAGTGAAAACTATCCCCCCGAGGATGAGATCTTACAGTTCCTTAAGTTGGGCTGCTGCAGTCCTGTTCTCCCCTCTTTCCTCTCTCCTGTCAGCAGCACCACCTCACAGTCAGGCCCCAAGCTGGCTGAAAACAAACCTGGATGGGGTGGGACAGGGATGAACTAGGAGACAGGGGGTAGAAGAGGAAAGGGGAGGTGGCAGGATTGGCAGGTCTGGGCACAAGGCCCTACAGTAATTGGCAAGAAAAGCACACTACTACTCCTAGATTACAATGGTAAGTCATCAAGGAAAAATACCACAAGCTACAAGAGCCAGCATCTTCTCAGGCTACTGCAAAAATCTAGCTGCGTCCCTGGAACCCTGATGCTACTTAATTTAAGTTATACTGCAAGAACTAAACAACTGCAGTCTGATAAATTGTTATAGACCTAGGAAAAAAAACCACAGCACATGTAGGAACTGTTCCTCCTACATTTTAACTCTGCAGGCTAACAATAGGGCACATAATTCTCTACCAGTCTGGAAAAATGGAAGTTTTCTCTTGGACTCCAGGGCAGCACTGGAACTCTTCTTCTGCACAGAGGAAACTACAAATTCTGAAGCATTTTAGTAGTGCTAATAGCTAATATCCAGGGTAACACATTGCTCACAAGTTAAGGCCCACTTAATGTTTGTTATCAACACTTTTTTTGCCTTTCTCTTTTAAATATTAAGACTCTTCCAAAGCCTGCCTTAATGGAAAGGCTGACAACCTTCCAGATGAAAAAGGTCAATAATATTTCCAGCTTCCAATCACATATTTCAGTACAGCTCAAACTAAAAAAAACCCCAAAAACACAAAACCAACTAAAAGCAAGTAAACAAACAAAAAAACCAAACAAAACCCCCGCAAAACACCAAACAAAACAAAACCACCATAAAAAAGCCAACAGAGGAATCAAATTATTGATCAATTCCAAATTATCAGTCTCAAGATCAGCTGATTTTAAGTCTGACACCTTGAATCAAATCAAGGCTGAAATAACTTGGTCAGTCTCCTCTGCCTTCATATCCACCAAAAAACTATCCAAGCTTAGACCAGTCTATATATTTAACTAATGTACATGCATGTTTTATACTATGCTATTTTATAATTTGCTATTTCATGAACTGCCAAGGCTAAACAATTTTACTCCAAGTCCTTGAAAATGTTTTTACTACCCAGTTACACTCTATTTAAACAAAGCAATTTATTCTAAAACTCCTTAAGCCAGTATTTGATTACAATGATTAAATGCACAGCAAGGATACCAGGAAGTTTTTAACATATTTAACCTCAAGACATACAGAACACTTCTGTAGGAAAAGGCAGGTAATGAGTTGTATAAATAGCGTGCACACACACACAAAAAAGATTTTAAGTTAAACCTTTGTGCTAAACCAGAGTTGTGCAATTCCAGTAACAACTTTTGGGAGCTGTCAAGGCTCCACTGCAACCACAACTCCATAGTTCCACTCATCACAGCAATGAGAGCCGCTGCTTTTATGAGTTGTTGGAAGAACTACAACTGTTATTTCTGCAACTACTTTCATCACCAACCACAGAATTATATTTAGACAGAAACTGGATTACCATTAATTCAAAAGGGCCAAAACTTATTTAAGAAAAGAAAGAAAAAAAAAAACCAAACCAGCAAAACACCCTGTTCATCAACTGGGGATTCTGTGCTTTACTTTTAAGGACTGCTATTGTTTCTTTGCTCAACTGCAGGGTTTTTTTACTCATTTCATACCAATCCAAGTCAAAATATTTGTATTTTTATGCAACTATGAAAAAAGCAGGCATGATTAAAAGGCATGTCAAAACACATTCCCAGTGTAACCATACACTGGTGTCTGCTTCCTATACAGGGAGCATCTCTGTAGATATCAGCTACAACAGCTAGACAGAACAAGGGTTAGAAGACAACAAGTGAATGAAAACAGGCAAGTCTTAAGGTTCCTGATGCAATATTAACAGATAGGCAGAAATAAAGCATCCCATCCTGGCTTTACAGCAGTTAGCATCATCTAGGTTAGAATCATTAGGTTAAAAAAATACAATAAAATCAATCATTGGAATTTTAATTCAGAAGTTTTGTAATGCATTTCAGTACCATTTAGTTGTTATTCTGTGATCACTCGCAACACTACCTCGGTGACTAAACCTATGTCTTTCAGATTAACACAGATAAGCCTGTCAGAGATGTAATACTCAGCGAGTTTATTTCCACCCAAAGCCAGGCCATGCTAAGTTTCAACCCGTTTCCAACGAATGAAAAGACCTTAGAAATGCACTGAATAGTTCTACTGCAAACAGCACTATTATGGAAAGGCAAAGGGGAACCCGCCAAGCTTCCAGACATTTTGATGTGAAAGGCAGTTTGGCTACCACTTGAAATATCCAAATGTATGAATTACTCAAATATGTGAGGAAAACCAGAAAACTTGAGAGCTATAGGAGGTTCTGCTCTGAAATTTTTGCCTTCTGAAATAAAGATGCCCAGTGAAGATTTCACATGGTTAAAAAAAAAAAACCACAACACTCCACAATTCCGAATTTAAATTGTATACTTATAATACAAGCATCCTTCTATTAACCAAATACAAAGTTTAAGAATTAATCTGGAAGTTAGATCCCTTCCCATCAACATGGAGAAAGTGAGAAATCAGATTATCACCTTTCCATTCCCTAATGCTTCCTGGGGCAAAAGAAGTCCTGTGTTCTTCCTCTCCCTCTCAAAACACTCTCTTCACACCTTCAGAATTGCTCAGCAGAGGAGTGGAAGTAACCTAGGGCAAGGCTCTTAAGTCTTTTACACGGTAGCAAAAGGAACTAAAGACCTGTAGTAGGATAAAAATAGACATGCATCTCCTTCCCAGGCCTACGTGCAGCTACTATCAGCACTGCAAAACCAAGTGAGGTTTATTAGGAGTGGTTTCACCACCACAATAACATTCAGATTCATAAAAAAAGCTTAAACATCACTGTGGAAAAAAAAAGAAGTTCATTGTAGCCATTTTTGTTACGTGACACACCTACTGATGTTTCACAGTATACATACATACAAAACCTCACGAGGTTTTCAACTAATTCCAAGTACTACAGAGCAAAAAGGAGTTAAAACACTTTGAGATTAAAAAGTAAAAATCTTTTTAACTTTCCCTTTCAGAAGATGTGTACCTGCAAGTACTCTCCTCGCTTCTCAGATTCCTTTAAAGCAGGGAGGGCTGTAGCTCCAAGAGCCCAGCAGAGGTACCCTAGCTGTACACAGGGACTCGGGGGATTCGCTGCACAGGACCTCAAGCCTGGTGTTTCTGGGTGCTCAGCGGGGAACCCAAGGATGTTTCTGTATCGAGAAGCATCTGCTGCCACAGGCCCCGCCTGCAGACAACAGCAGCGTGAACAGCAGGCGTCTGAAGAGTCTCAAAGGGGAACAGGCTTGCAACTACTTGATGCTTCCAGCAAACTTCCAAGGGGCAAAACGCAGGGAGGCCGGGAACCGCTCCGCGCGCGTTAAACCGCCAGGTATTTCACGCTTTTGAGTACCAGGATGTGAAACAACGCCACTCACCTCCCAACAAACTCGGCTCCTTTTAAGACAGGCTAGCCAACTCTGCTGCATAACGCGAGAATTAGCTCAAGTTATTACTCTGGGGCTTTCCAGCCCGGAAAGCTGCGCCACTGAGATGGCCGGGGGGACAGAGTTTAGAACGGAACAAAACAAACAAACAACAAAGTCTTTTTAACGCTCAAGTTGCAACCCAGGTGCGCCCTGCGGCGGGAAAGAAGGGAGGGAGGGAGGGTGGGAGGAAGCGGGGGAAGGCGGGAGCGCACGGGAGCCAAGACCCGCCGAGCAGGACCGGGCTGGACCCGCAGCGGCGCCATTCCCCGCCAAACCCCCCCCCCCCCCCCCCGCACCCCCGCCCGCACAGCGGGGCCGCGCGCCGACATGTGCCGCCCCCCCCAGCGAGACACGCCCCCTCCCCCCGCCGCGTCCCGCGCGAGCCCCCCCCGCCAACCTCCCCTCAGGGCCACCTCGACGGCGGCGCGGCCCGTGACCGACCTCTCCACCCACTCGCGGAGGAAGGCCAGCTCCTCGCTGTGCAGCAGGCCCGGGTTCTGCTTGCAGAGCCTGACGAAGGCCCGCAGCTCGCTCAGCTTGCGGGAGTCCATGGCGGGGCGCAGGCGACGACCGGACCCAGCTCACGCCCGCTTCCTCGCTCGCTTCCCTGCCCAACCGCCGCGCGGCGCCGTGGAAGCTTCCAGCCCCGCCCCGCCCACGCGAGGCCCCGCCCCCGCCACCATGGGGCCACGCCCACCCCGAGGCGTCGCCTCTCCTCGCCCCGCCCCGCCCCGCCGCCGCTGCTGCAGCGGCGGGAACGTTCTAGAAGCGGAGGGGGTCGGCAAGCGGCCGAGTACCGCTAGGTGCGGCATGGCTCCCCTCTCGGCGGTGTCGCTCGCTCGCCCCTGCCGCCGAAGGTCCCTCTGCGGCCCGGGTTCCTCCTCGCGGCTCTGCCGCGTGCGGGACAGGCGACTTCCGCGGACGCCTAAGCCGCCGGCGGCGCCGCTGATTGGCGGCGGGACGGGCGGTTACCGCGCGCCCGCGCTCGTTGATGGCGTCACCGCGCGGCGCCGCGGCAGGAAAAGGCCCCGCCATGCGCGGGCCGGGGGGGCCGGGGCCTGGCGGGGGGGGGGGCGGTCCCGTCCCTCATCAGCCGTTGTCCCTCGGACATGTCGCGCCTTCCGGCCCGGCGTCTTGTCGCGGCGGTGAGGGGCTGGCGCGGCTTCTCAGGTCAGAGACTGCTTCTACCCCCTACGCGCCGTACTTCGCCTGGCCAGGGTGGCCCCGCTCGGTGCCGTAGGGCTCGGTCCGGCTCCTCGCCCGTGGCTGCCTCCGTCCCCAGGGCGTGCTGACCGTTACTGCCGGTTAGGGCCTGCCCTTCTTCCCCCGGCACCACAGCGGTCCTCGGGGGAGGGGAGGCCGCCCTCGCCTTCGTTTCGCTGTGGGTGCGAGGGGCGCGGGAAGGCGGCTCTCTCTGGCAACAGAGTTGTAGCCCCAGTCACGGTTGATTCTGAGGGAAGAACGGCTTATTGTTTGAAAAATAAAGCATCTGTGTGGAAGGCTATTCGCTGTCTTCAAAATACTGCCTGTTTTAGTGCCTGTTGTGTCGTGTCTCGTTGCAAGCTATCCTATTTGTCAGCTGTGTAGGTAGAGGAAAAACAGTGAAAGCACTCTTAACACTGCATAAAAAAGCTGTAACTGTATTTCACTGCTTGGGTCTCCAGGCTGCTATTCCTGTCAGTCATCACACAGTGATTAGTTTTATGTTATGATTACCAGTTTTCATGCGTAAGTGATCTTCAACTAGTGGGTAGTCATACCAGCTCCTATAGAAAATCCACAGTCTATAGGTTGTGCAATAACCCTCCAAGCCTCAGCTCCCTGAAAGACAGGCAGCTGTTTTGCCTGTGCTGTACTTGCTTATGCTAGCAAAGAGTTGGCCACCATTTGTTCTGAGAATCCAGTGCTGGCCATGTCAGCATGAATTGCTTTTTGTAGTAGGCGCATGGTAAGTAATGTAAAAGAGAACCAGTTTCCAGCTGGTAGATGTTAGGAGGCTGATTACCATCTCCTTCCACGTGTCCAATGATTTATATCTAGACAAGAGCAATTCTTCAGCTGCAAAATGCTCTGAGAATTCCAAAGTTGGTAAGGTTCCTGACCATGATATTTAATTTTAGCTTTAGTCTTACTGTGCACACTCCCAGCTCCCGAATGCACACTTGTAATTCTCTTTAAAGCTTGTCTGCTGTGGCTGTGTGTGGATTTGAAGAGGGATACATAACTGTTTGCTTCCAAGGAACTGTTTTCAATTTGTCTAATGCTACTGTCAAGTAAGTTAAATACATAAACAGGAAGTTTCATGTATCTTTCATAGAGAGAAAAAAAAACCTGTGTAACCATGCGTCACTGTCTAACCATGGGGTATTTGATGGATTCTTTGTGGTGGTGTTATTAGTCATAAAAAAAAATCCAGAAAGGCCTTGAAAACTGTCTGATTGTCCCATGTGAGTGGTATTTGTGAAGACATAGTCAAGAAAAGCTGATATGCGGGTGTTGTGCTTCCAGCCATGGGGTGTTTGAGAGAAAATCAACCCAGGTTTCTTGCTGGATTGTCAGATATAGAATACAATTTTCTTTTAAGCCATTTAGTGTCTATTTGATCCTTAGTTGAATTATGTACTCGTTGTTTCATAAACTAGTATGGTACACAACAAATTGAGAGTTAAGGAGGAATATTTATGTCCTATAGAGTGAATGAATGCCAGTAAGAGTCAGCTGACTGGAGTATATTTCTGCAGTTTGCTAACTGGAAAGGTCTCTCACGTTGACATGGTGCATTTCTTTTCCTCTAGTTTGCAAGTCATGTGCTCTCCGAAGATTTTCCATTCAGCCTGCCCAGCAGAAGAAGATTCCAAACCGGTATTTGGGCCAGCCCAGCCCCTTCACACACCCACACCTCCTCAAACCAGGTTAGGTTCAGGGCCTGTATGAGCCAACCATTGGTAATCTTTCTTGCTTCTATTTTTCTGAGATGTCTGGGACAAAGTATTGATTTGCTGCATCATACAGGCATCGACAATGTCATCTGTTTATGATTAACTTCATTAGGCAGTAATTATATTTAGTATTTAATTTCCTTGTCTGGGATGATACTGATTCTAAAAATAGGCTTCGCATGTTAGCTTTTTACCTTTTTCTCATGGGGTGTTTGGTGTCACTGAATTGGGTACTGCATACCTTTCATGGCAGTGGCACCTTGGGAGCTCCTTGTCCTGCAAGTACAATATAATTCATGTTAAGGGGAAGCCCTTTGAGATGAACTGCTAGAATGCTTCATATATAATGTCTTCTGGGTCACAAAAGTGTCATTCAGAAAAGGAGAACAGGGAGAGACTTTAAGAGCCTTGAACTGCAAAGAATGTGTCCCCTTCAGAAGAGTATTCAAGCTGTGAGGAAAAGAAGAAAGAGAGACTTGTGGCTGTAAATTTAGAAGGTAGTGATGAAAGAGAACCTGAGGTTGTGCAGTTTTATGAGCCTAATGAAAATGAACATGTAGGTATGACATGATTAAATCTTAAAAAAAAAAAAAAAATTGAAGTAAAAATATACTCAAGAATATGTCCAGGAAAACATTCTGGTTTCTGTGTTCTTTTTTTCCATTGATAGGTATACAGAGAGAACAGATGAATATATAACCATGCACTTACGTATTTAGATGTAGAATAATTAAGGTCAGAAGGGACCTCAGGAAGTTACTAGGTCCACCTTCTGCTCAAAGCTGAGCTAACTTCAGTGTTAGATCAGCTTGTTTGGAGCACTGATCAACAGCTCACAGTGAATGAGGCTGACATTTTAAAGATACTCACAGCTGAAACACTGGAGGTTAATTCTAGCTCCCCATAGTAATTTTCCACACAACATTGTTTTATTGCTATTAGGGTTTTAAAAAGCAAGTCCCTTTAAGGCAAAGAGAATTTACAGGCCTTGCAGTCAGAAGGCAAAGAGGATCCCCATGTTCCACCCTACTGTAGCTTCTGACTTCACTGGACTGTTTGTGGTAGAAAGCTGACTGAAATGCAGCAGAGCATAGGAAATTTGCAGTATAATCTTGCAGAAATATGAGGTCCAATTGCATTAAAACAGTTTCTGTCTCCACTGGCATTTCTAGATATACTGAGTAGAGTAGCAGTGGTTTTGATTTTCTTTTATTTTAAAAAGACAGGTGTTGGGTATATGTGTTGTTTAATGCAATATATACAACAAACACAGCATAAATATTATATAAATAAATATTCTGGATAGACCCACCCTGCTCATGCAAGAATCCACTTACAGTAGAAGTCAAATTTAAATTTTTATTCTAGAATTGTCACTGTGTAATACATTGAAGAGGAGGAAAAGGTTATGAAAGTGGAAAGTTAACAGTATGAAAATGCAATCTATGTTAGAATAAGGTATTAGACAAAGTACCAATTAATACTTCTGTATTAATTTAAATCATAGTTAAGGATGTATTTTTCAAAATACATACTTCAGCTGTTGTTGGTTGTTTCTTTGAATTACATCTGCCCTGGAGAAGATTCCTTCTTTTAAACAGATTCTGACACCAGCTTGCAGTTCATGGTTTGCTTCTGCCTGGGATCTTGTGACTGGTTAGACTCTGCAACCTCTGTGCTTCTGCCTGATGTCCCAGTGTCTGTAACACTGTATCCACCCCTTAGGGTTTAGAGCTAGTTACATTTTGAGTTGACTAAGTGTGTGTTTGAACAGACATTCTAGCTGTATCTGAGGAAATTAAAGCTCAACCTCAGGAGGTAATCCTCTGTTCAATGTCCAGATGCTATAAACCCCATCAGTTTTTCAGCAGTCAAAGTCCAGTTTGCCTTGCCCCTTCTCCTTTTTTTCACATGTCTCTCTGCAAACATCCATTTTGCATGTTTGTCTAAATCTACCAGGTTTCTGCTTTTGAACAGAAGTACGTAACAGAAAAGCCAATTTGTTAAAATAAATCTCTGTCATTTTATTATGGAGTAGGAGATGGAGTGAGAATGTGCTGTAGGGATGGAAGCTGAAGAGATGCACAAGAGAACAACGAAAAGGCTACCACAGGAGGAACGACAATGAAGCCATGCATATGAAAGACATCAGGGAGTAGTCAGGAATCAGACATGCAACTAACAAAATCCTCAACTCAGAGAATGGTTTGGGTTGGAAGGAACCTTTAAAGGTCACCCAGTCCAACCCCTCTGCAGTGAGCTGGGATATCTTTAACTAGATGAGGTTGCTCAGAGCCCCATCAAGGCTGAACTAGTGTCACTAGTGGCTTGAATTTCTCAGAGTGCTTTGTTTTGTGTTCACAGGAGAAGTAACCCCAGGATTGTCACAAGTGGAATATGCTCTTCGCCGACACAAACTGATGGCGTTGATTCAGAAAGAAGCCCACAGCTGGGGGGGACTGGACCACACAGTCATTCTGCTATCCAACCCCACCTACTACATGAGCAATGACATCCCCTACGTTTTCCACCAGGACACTAACTTCCTGTACCTCTGTGGGTTCCAGGAGCCGGACAGCATCCTGGTGCTGCAGAGCATTCCTGGCAAAGCACTGCCCTCCCACAAATCCATACTTTTTGTGCCTCGGAGAGATCCAAGCAGAGAGCTGTGGGATGGGCCCAGATCAGGCACTGATGGGGCAATTGCTCTGACTGGAGTTGATGAAGCTTACACCATCGAGGAGTTCAGGCATTTGGTGGCCAAGCTGAAAGGTAACAAAAAATGGAAGGAGAATGAGATGAGATGTGGTTTGCAGGGTCTGAATGGTATGGGTTTGGAAGGTGGTCTGTGACACCAATTCAAGACAACTGTTTTAGTTGTATCTTTGTGCTGACAGAGTCAGAACCAGACAAAGTGTAGGAAACTTGAAGGTATTTTCTTCATAACAGACTTGAAAAATGATCTACACAGGAAGGCTGTTAGTCCACTCACCTTTTTTAGCTAGGTGTTGACTTACTCTTGAAATATGAACATTGCTGTCCTTTAGACTTGTTCTTCTGCATCTAACATCACCATGTAGCCTCAATACTTACAATCCAGGGTGAACTTAAATACATTGCAAAATGCAGCTAAAGGCTTATGGCAATGTAAAAAGGGCAGATGCTTGGGGGATTACACAAATAAATAGCTTGAATTCTGGAGTCTTAGATATCTTGGATTCTAGTTATTTTGTTTCAAAAAAAGGATATGTTGCAAATAGAAAAGTAACAGAAAGGTCAACAGAGATGATCAAAAGTATGAAGCCTCTGCAAGATACATGCTGCACAAACCCACTCAGTTTTAAAAAGAGAAAATAGAAGGTAAGGTAGGAGAGAAGTGTATGGTTGTGGAAAGCACAGAGAGGATGGGTAGGAACGATTAGCTGCTATTTATCATAATTTACAAACAAAGGGAACACTGAATGAAATGATCACATGGCAGGTTTTGAAGCTTTTAAGTTGTACATTATTCCTGTAAGGTTTGCAATGTCAGAAGTATAAAAGGATTCAAAAGTTTTTAGTTCTATGGGGGTGAGGTCCATGAAAAGCAGAGAAGTGCTGTTATGAAGATGCAGCCTTGAAATGAAACCAGAAGTAAATACAGATTCAGAAGAAATTAATGTTTCAAATACAGCAACAGGTCTAGTTTGGGAGGAGTGAATTTGCTCAGTATGGGGAAGGCATTTCTACATTTATTTTCATCTGTTTCAGCTTTTGTTTTGTGTTCCAGGTGAGTCAAACATTGTTTGGTATGACTTGACCAAACCAGTACATACAGAGCTGCACTCTGACTACATGCAGCCCCTGGCTGAGATAAAAGCTCGGCACAAAAACCACATCCAGGGCATCCGACATCTCGTGCAAAACCTTCGGCTGATCAAATCTCCTGCAGAGATTGAGAGGATGAAGACAGCTGGACGGGTGACAGCAGAGGTAGGGGGTTATGTACTTTCCAAACGAGCCAGTGCATTCTTTTAAAGAAGGAAGGGCAGAGAGGGCTCTTGATGGAGTGACACAGGTTGGAAGGATAGGTTTGGTCTAACCTGTTATTGAACTGTCGTGTCTCAGCCATTGGCTGGGCTCAGCTCCCTCCACATGACAAGGAGAAGCAGGAAGACTGCTTAGACTACCAGCTTCTCTCAGTCAGTGTAACTCCATCAAAGTCAAGCCAGCAGCTGTCTGTTTAAAAGCATCGTGGTTTAACACCAGACAGCAACTGAGCAACGCACAGCTGCTCGCTCATTCCTCCCCCTGCGGCGGAATGGGAAGGAGAATAGAAAAAAATTAAAACTTGTGAGTTAAGAACAGTTTAATAGCTAAATAAAATCTAATAATAATAAAGAATATGAACATAGCAAAAAGAGAAAAATATAAAACCCAAGAAAAGCTAAGTGATGCGCAGTGCAGTTGCTGACCACCCACTGACCGATGCCCAAGCAGCAATCCGCCCGCCCCTGCCAGCCAACTCCCCCCAGTTTATATGCTGAGCATGGCATTCCGTGGTGTGGAGTATCCCTTTGGCTAGCTGGGGTCAGCTGTCCTGGCCATGATGTCTTCCAGCTTCTTGTGCATCTCGCTGGCAGAGCATGGGAAGCTGAAAAGTCCTTGACTTAGGACAAGCACTACTTAGTGACCACTAAAACATCAGTTGTGTTATCAATGTTATTCTCACACTAAATCCAAACCACAGCACTGCATCAGCTACTGGGAAGAAAATTATCCCTACTCCAGCCAAAACCAGGACAAAAAGCAGTATCTATTCCAAAACATGAGTAGCCTCTTCTCTCTCTTCCCAGCTTCCCCTCTCCTTCCCCTTGCCATTTTCTTTCCCATTTATTGTGTTGATTTTGAGGAAACAGGATTTTTGGAACACATTGCCTGTATGTGTGTCCGTACCTTTTGAACTCTTTGGCCAATTTTAAACAAATCTGGCAGATACCTCTAGTGCAATTACATTTTTGTAAACATTGTTAAAATAGACAAATAGAAAAGAAAGTCACAGCTTGTCCTCTGAAGGAAAAGCTGCGTAAGGCACTCCTATGATATGTGAGGGAATCCATAGATGAGACAACTTGTAAAATGCCAGCCCATGGGGATCAGCTTCAAACATCTAATCATTTTCAAAAACCAGAGTCAATCAGCTCCTATATACAGTTTCATGGGGAGCAGAGCTTGCTTCTAGTCCTGACAGCACTCTGCATTTTCAGCTGCCTCTGGCTCCTTTGTGCTGGGACAGATGATTTTAGGTCTTTCTCAAAAGACAACGGGGAAAAAAAAGAAAACTTCCCTCAAGTTCAGCATCCTTTGCTAACTGAAAGGCCCTTCTTTTTCACAGGCTTTCATAGAGACAATGTTTGCCAGCAAATCCCCAGTGGATGAAGCCTTCCTGTATGCAAAGGTGAGTGTATCGTGGCTGGAGGTGAAATAGAAGGGATGGATGTTTATCCTTCCAGGAAACTAGAAATGTCAGATCTCTCTATACTGTGCCTCCCCCTGTAGTACATTTCTTCTTCAGCCAAATCTTACAGGTCCTAGGACATGATGAAAAGTCAGTGTGAGTAATTCTTCATCTGTACTTCCCATACCCTTATGAAAGGAACATAGTGGTTGTCTAAATTTATCTTCTGTTGATGTAGTTTTCTACTGGATTTAAATACAAAACCTGCTGAACAATCAGAAATACAGGTTTTCTCTTATTTTACAATACAGTTCTATTGTGCAGAATTTAAGTAGCTGTAAGACCTGTTTGTAAAGAAAGGCTGCTTCTCTTGACTCTACAGCGTAGATGCTGCTCAATTACAAAATAAAGACTAAGTGGCCTGCACATTTGGTAAGGAATTTTGTAGGCAATTGCAGTGAGATCCCTGTTTGAGGAACATCGTTGGGATTTGACACTCTGTTGTAACATATGAAGGCAGGAGATGGGATGTCTGGTGGAGTTTCACTCATCTTTGAACAAGCAACAACAATGAATGGGTAGTTGCATAGTAGGGACATAGTGTGAAATCCATAACCTTGTAGATAGTGATTATCTCCAGGAACAGGACAAGACACCTTGAGGCACCCAAGCATGCTGAACAGACAAGAACCAGTTTTGTGGCAAGAATACAGATTTTAGGCTTTAGGTCACTAAAAGAACACGGTGATGAAGAAGAGAAGATGAAGTAAATGACCACCAGAGGTCACAAAAGACCACCGAGGGGAGAAAAGACCCTAACCCTAATCTTATTACGCATGCTGGGACTATGTAAATGAATTCCAGGAACCCATTAGCATAAGCCTGCCCTTTCTAAGAAATATAATGAATCTGTGTGTTCAGCCTGCGTATGAACTGTGTCCCCAGCTTGCATCAGGATGCACATTTGGAGTGATCCCCTGTGCATCCAGCACCACAAAATAAAGAATGCCTGCTTAATAACTTCAGTTATTGAGTTTTTCACTGCATCACATAGAGGGGCCTGTGCTGACATGGCACTGAGCAGCAGTACTGACTTGTAAAGAAAATTATTTTAATGAAAGTATATTTTATAGATCAATTTTGCATTCCAGATCAGGATTGAAAAACGTACTTTGCTACACGTAAGCATCCTGGAGTGTTCTGTCTTGTGTGGTTTTGGTAATTATAGAAAAGACATTTTATTGATACATTGAGGATACAGATGTTCTTTATAGATGGATGTTTATTCATTTCCTTGCTTTCATGAGCTTCACCACTCAAGAATGGTAAAGATAGAAAGCTTACAGTGTCCTTTTTTCTTTTTCCCCTCGGACATCAAGGTAATGCTTGCTTTCAGACCTTCTTAGTTCAACAGAGTAATGAAAATAGATACTCCTGTAAATATGCTGGTACTTTGTAATTTTGAAAGACAACAACAAAACCTGACTATTATCATGATGCCATTTAGGATCTCTGAAAATTCACAAAGTTGGATGGCAACTAAGAGCATTGCTTTATATAAGAACAGATCCTCACCTGGATTTATGACAATGTAATGAATGTTTGATACAGTATTGAACAGCTTGCACCAGAAGGAGCTTCCATGAGACCAGATGCAGACTTAAAACACTCTCTTGGAAAGTGGATAGTTCTGTATTTTTTCTTCTCCAGTTTTCTTGGAAAAGCTTTGAGGCTGCTTTCCTTGAGCAAACTCCAGTTTCATTTCACGTTGTACAAATTAAGAATTGTAGGACATGAATGATAGTAGCCCCAGAGCATTTCATCACCTTGATCAGCACTAATGTTTTTCTCCTCTCTCAACTGGTATTCCAGTTTGAATTTGAGTGCCGGGCTCGTGGTGCTGACATCTTGGCCTACCCTCCTGTTGTTGCTGGTGGCAACAGATCAAACACTTTGCACTATGTGAAGAACAATCAGCTCATCAAGGTAAACTGTGTGCTGTCCAGTAACTTAAAGTGCAGTGCTGTGACACTCTGTCCCCATATATGTGTCCCCTAGCGCATCGCCAACCTCACAGAGGAGAGAGACTGCTGCAAAAGGCAGAGTGAAGGCACAGGGGTAGGGGGAGGGGGGGGTCTTCTGCTGACACTTGTATTGCTTGGCCTTGCTTTGCAACACAAGGCACAGTAGTGTGTTCCTGCTCTGGTGAAGCTGAAAAGCATTTTGGACTCCATGCAGGCCAGCAGAGTGGGGAAGGGAAACAAATTGGGGAAGGAACAGCATTTAGAGGTGGGTTAGATGGCTGTAGGTAAATTAAGATGTCTTATTTTGAAGACTCACTGAGTTGAAGAACCCTCTCTAGCTTTCCTGATAGCAGATTGGATTCACATAAGTATTTTCAGGAGTAGCATCCCCCTACTGCTCTACTCACAATTCACTTTTCAGAGGAGCGTAATTTTCCTCTGTTTAAATGCAAGATGAAACTTTCCCACTAGCATTGTTTTTTTTCTTGAAGCTGGCATGCTAGCAGACCTTGAAATGATCTGCAGAGACAGACATACAAAAGATATGACAGGCTGCTTTTGGCAGAAAGAAGCCTCCTTTGTTGTACTGTCATCCAAGGTCAGGCGTGCTCATGTAACTCCAGCTGCTTCTGTTAAAGTTGTTCAGTTAAATGATTGTCACTCGGGGTTTTTTTTTTTCAGAGCTGTTAAGTAGGAGGTTAAACCCATAAACTTGACTCTTTCTTTTCCTTTGTGTGCTACTTCCTACAGATCTTGTTGCCAAATAGGCTAACAAAGTGTTTAATTTGGAAGGTATCTGAAGGCTGCTTATGGCCTTATGTGGACTTCATTCAGTCCACCACTTAGAAAACGTTAAAGAAAGAGGACAAGATGCATGACATAAGACACTTAATGGACAAGCAAACCACAGCCTGAATTCCCTTAGCCAATAAATTGATACTTAGCTTGTTTAATTGCTTGGAAGAGGGCAGGTGCTATAATTTCTTATTCTACTTAAATAATTGAACCGTTCAGCTATTCTCAGAAAGTTCAAAATACAATTTAAATGGATAGTTAATGGCCTGTCTATTGAATGTGATAGTGAGAGCTGGTCACTGCTAGGTTATCTGCTGTGTGTTTGTGACACTTAACTGTACACAGTTATAGTAGCTAGCACTGGAAGTAGTGCTAGCAGTGAAATTCTGCTTCTTTTTCCATTAACATGATAGAATTTTTCCTTGTCATTCCATATCATGGCTGCTGGCACAGTCACAGGTCTGCAGAGTGTAAATCAGTGGAGAATTTAACCTAAACTTCTTAGAGATCTTGCTGCTCTGTTTGTTGTTAGCCCCTTTAGAGAGGGAAAGCAAGGCAGTGATTTTGTCCCTGGCCCTTTGTCTGTTTTTGCATAGCTTTTTGGAAGATGTGTAGTCCATGATTTAATTGACATGGAACACTTTTGCTGAGGTGAATTGGAGATTCACATCTCCAAAATTTTTTTCTTCACCAGATAGATTCAGAATTATATCTTAGAGTAGTCAAGGAAGTCCTAGGAGAGAACAGGGAAGATGGTACAAGTTATTCAATAGTGTATTTACAGTAGTGATACACTGACAGAGAAGTGGTTTTGCTGGGTCCTCCTACCTTGTGACAAGGCTAAATCTTTAGCTGTTCGTGATATTGTGGGTAGCTCAGAAATTGATGGTTTTGTTGCAAAACCCTGAAAGGAGTCACTGGGGTAGTTTGATCCAGGTATGAAAGAGACTGATGTCTCAGAGAATAGAATAGTTGAAGGAAAATGTCTTTTTTTACTCCAGATTGTTTGACAACCAGTGTGTAAGGACTCAGGCTGTAGATAAGCATAATGGTCAGAGATGACCTTGCAGAGAAGCAATCCCAGTGGAATAGCCTGTTTATGAACAGCAGCACCTGGGGTGTTGTTCTGCAAAAGGAGTTCACATCTCTGCAGCTGCTTTGCAAAAACAAATACATAATCTCCTTTCCTGCTCTCACAAAGAAAAATCAATTCAGATAATAGTCAGACTGATCCACAAGGCATTTTTTTTTTCCTGTTATTCTCCAGGATGGTGAACTGGTCTTGCTCGATGGTGGATGTGAGTCTTCCTGCTATGTAAGTGACATCACACGTACCTGGCCCATCAATGGAAGGTAAGCTGTGATAAGGCTGTCTGGAAGAACTTTGAAAAGTTCTTAAATAATTGATGAATTGAGTGTATGTGTGTTGAATCTCTGTATGAGTAGTCTTAACGTGTCCCATTCTGTAGTTCTTCAGAGTAATCAAATTACAAAACCCAATCTTTGAGCATAAGAAACTGCATTCCCCACTGCCTCATTAATTACTGCATGAATACTTGTGATTACTGCTATTTTCAACTCTTGCAGCATGCTTCAAGTGCAGAGAAGGCTTCTGTGCATTCAGCTGTGGGTGACTCTGGCTGAGTGTAAGAAATGGTTTAGTTGACCTGCACGTGGCTCCATCAGTTGAGGATTTGCTGGTGTCATGTCTCCGTGGTTGCGTGTTTGATTCCCATATGTTTTGGCTTGAGTGCATTGTTTTTCCTGCATAAGCTGTGCCTTTCTTTGCGTTGAGCTTAGGCCATCAGCTGACAAACCTTGCCTCTACCCAGTGTTTTGAAGGGTATGTTGCTGTGGTGCCTTGTCTGACATTTCATACAAGGAGACAGTTGCTTTCCTTTCTGACTTTCCCTACCAGAATAGGTTCTGGTTAGAGGTTTAACCCAAGAAATGTCCTTTGTTCCCTTTCTCAATGGTTTTCAGGTTCACCAAACCCCAAGCAGAACTATACCAGGCTGTCCTGGATATCCAGAAGTCCTGCCTGAGCCTCTGCTCCCCAGGCATGAGTCTAGAAAATATCTACAGCCTCATGCTGAGCCTTATTGGACAGAAACTGAAAGACTTGGGGGTCCTAAAGAGCAGCATCACTGAGAGCCATTTCTTTAAGGTACGTGAAGTTGGTTTTTTGACTCCAGCTTCCCTCTGCTAGGACTGACTGTTTTCTCCTTGGGTTGTGTTAGTGGGCTTTATTTTGGCTCAGGAGCCTGCTTTTGAGCTGTATCTTCTAATTTTCACACATGCTATGCTTTAATTCATGCTGTGGGCTGGTCTCAGCACAGGACTGGATTTCCCTCAGACAAGGCTAAAGTTGAAGATGTGTTTCAACCATTCAGTGCTCATTTTGTTCTGAAGTAACAGCCCAGCCTTATACATGCATACTATGAATCTGTGTTCCTTGGCACGTGCTGTTTCACTCTGCAGATCTATTCCACTGGTTTGCACCCCGTGTTAGTGTAGATGCACCTTTAGAGTACAGGCAGTCTGAATGGACCCTATAGAGACAACATTTTGGGTCCAGGGGTGCCTGCACATGGTTAGGCATCGTTTTGTGATGTGTTTCACCTAGCATAAATCTGCAGAGCCACCAGAAAGGTGCACCACAATCTGAAGGGTGGGTGTCAAGTAGAAAGGGCCAGTCTCTTCTCAGTGGGGCCCTGTGATAGGATGAGGGGCAATGGGCACAAACTGGAACGCAGGAAGTTCCACCTCAGCATGAGGAAAAACTTCTTTCCTGTGAAGGTGAGCACCAGAGACTGTCCAGGGAGGCTGTGGAGTCTCCTTTGGAGACTTTCAGAACCCGCCCGGATGTGTTTCGGTGTGGCCAGCCCTAGGTGACTGCTCTGGCACGGGGGTTGGACTCAGTGATCTCCAGAGGTTCCTTCCAACCCCTGCCATTCCATGGTTCTTCTCAGTCATTCCACCTGCTGTCTCTGCTGCACCGTTCTGTGTCCGTGCTGGAATTCACAGCCATACCTGGCAAACAGGACTGGGAAAGTGCTCTGCCTTAGAGCTGAACCTGCAGCTAAAAGGGGATTGTTTTGCAGTTCAGAGGCGTTTTTCTGGTCCCGCTCGCTGCAGACCCGCGTGATTGCTGATGCCAGTGTAAGAAAGATGCTGGAACCGGGTGCTGGAACTACCCCTCTGGCAGCAGGGCAAATTTCTGCCTGAGGTAGTTGTCCTGCAGTGCCAGTGCAGTGGCAGCACCAGTTCTTGCCTAGGAAGGGAGAACTTCATGCCAGTTTCTCTCGGCAGGCGGCAGCACAGCCGGATGAGAGCAGCTTCTGCAGAATGTGAGGAGCAGGGGGCAGAGGACCAATTAGCTCTTTGATTCCTGCTGTCAAGGAGCTCTTCTCCGGAGGAAAGGGGATTAGGAGGATGCCAGGGGAGGTGGTGTCAGTGCCCGGTAGAGGGGGATTAAAATCCTACCGTAGCTGCTGAGAGAAATGGGCACAGCACTCACTCTGTCATGCGTAGGAGATCTCTCTGCCACATCAAATAGCAGCTGTATCAGCTGCTGCTGGTCACCAGGGTCTGCTGGTGGGAGCAACACTGGGCTTGCATGTTCAAGGGATGGGAAGGGTTGGGACAGCAAAGCTCAGTGAGCCGAGAACTGAAGTGTTGCTTGATGTGATGATTGGCTTGGGCTGTTCTTTTCAGCAAGGGGGAAAGACTGTCTGCAATATGCTCCTAGTAGGAATAGTGGGTATTGAGGGCCATCCAGCTCTGGTAAATGGAAGGCATTTCCTGGTGACCTACTCAAGGCAGTAAGATTGCTAGTTAAGCACATAACTCTTCTGTATCTCCTCTACATCTTTTGTATTGGAACAAGAAGCTGGGCTGTGTTTAAGTGCTTCTGTGCCACTTGTTTTGTCTTCTGCTAGGCTGTTCGAAAGTACTGCCCACATCACGTGGGCCATTACTTGGGCATGGATGTTCATGATACTCCAGATATATCCCGATCGCTCCCGCTCCAGCCCGGCATGGTGATAACCATTGAACCAGGTAAAAAGATACGCAGTCAGCGGTGGACAAAAATATGCCAACACTGAGGATAACAGTATTGCTCTGAGTAGTGAGTTCATCTCTCACACCAAAGTATTCAGGTCCTTTCTGTCGAAAATGAAAATGGTGGCAGTATTAGAAAACCTTATTTCCCTCGCAAACACAGCCAAGGTAACAAAGTAAGCTCTCAGAAAGTGCCTGTGCAGCAAGAAGCAGGGTAGTACTGGCCTCAGGCTGGCAGTGTCTGACCACAGCAGTGCAGAGAAAGAGGGGAAAGAAAATAGCTTTTGTTATTAAACATTTCCAGGATCAGACTCATATTGCTGAAAATCCGACCCCGCTCTTATGGTGTTGCAGAAACGGAAAGTTGTTGTTTTGGGGGGTGTTGTGTCTTTTAATTCCCTTTTTTTCTTTCAGGCATTTATATCCCTGAGGATGACCTGAGTGCCCCGGAGAGGTTTCGTGGCATTGGTGTGCGCATCGAGGATGATGTTGTGATAACAGAGGACGCGCCTCTCATCTTGTCTGCTGACTGTCCCAAGGAGATCTACCACATCGAGCAGATCTGTGCCCGCAGCTCCTGATGCCCCATCTCTGCCTTTTTCATCCTCCTCAGGAGACCACAGCCCTCCAGGGATGCAGATCCCTGTATCTGGCTGTAGTTGTCAGGTGATGGAGGGCATGGACGGTTGATAGCTGTTTCCAAGACAGGCTTGGAAGTGGAATGCAAAAGGCTTGGGTACTGAGGGACAAAAAAAGCAAAGCAATGTTTTGTGTGTGTATTTTCATTATGATTTGATCAGTGCTGACGCTGAGCTGTTGAAGGACACGGGGGTGTTTTTATCACCCTGTTGTGTGGGTCCATCTATTCTGGTGCCCTTACAGGGATAAAGTTTGTCAGTGCCACAAGCAGGGCTTCTGCCTGGTCCTTCTCCAGATGCTGAGACCAACACCCCAGTTTTTCCCCTGTTTAAGCACTGGTTTCACAACAGGCAGATTTAAAAAATGAAGCTGTTTTGGGAGGATAAAGTGTGTCAGACAGCTTTGATTTTTATGGAGTGCTGCTGGGAAGGGTTTTGATAGTCAGGAGCTGGGTTTGGTTGGGAGGTAGTTTTATCTGAAGCCTATGGAGAATGCTTTTAGTATTTTAAGGGTAAGGATATGTTTGTGCCTCGTTCAGGCACACAAAATAGTCCAACAGCAGGGAAAAGCATCTCATCTGGTCTTTCAGCTTATTAGAGTGTTTGACAATTTCAGAAAGGGCAGATAGGGCTCAGAAGGCTGGACATCCCCATTCTTGCCATATTCCACATTCCCTTCTTTTTTCCCAGATGTCCATTCCAGTCTCGTGTTCTGAGCCCACTTCTACTGACACAGGGCTGTGTTACCTGTGCTGGACTCCACTGGGGAGCTGCTGGTTGTCACCTCGGTGTGAGGTGTCCAGTTCTGGGGCACTCACAGCACCTTTCTGGTCTATACTGTAAGTGCTAGCAACTTCAGCAGTGTATTTTTGAAGAGTCTGCCCTATGGTAAATCTTTATACAGCTTTTATATGGAATGAAAAGTAATTTTCTTTTTCAGAACTCTGATCACAGCTGCCT
>JANVCC010000068.1:7734749-7755219 GCA_025345505.1 Todiramphus chloris collaris | reverse complement strand
CCCCCCCCCAGTACTTAACATAATCTTTGTGTGTTTAAAAACATCACATGCACTGTTGCAAAAGGGGATGCAAAGTGACTTCTCGGGACCTGTGGAGAAAGACTTGGGAGTCCTGGTGGACAACAAGTTCTCCATGGAGCAGCAATGTGCCCTTGTGGCCAGGAAGGCCAGTGGTCTCCTGGGGTGTATCAAGAGGAGCGTGTCCAGCAGATCGAGGGAGGTTCTCCTCCCCCTCTACTCTGCACTGGTGAGACCTCACCTGGAGCATTGTGTCCAGTTCTGGGCTCCCCAGTTCAAGAGAGACAGGGATCTGCTTGAGAGAGTCCAACAGAGGGCTACGGGGATGATCAAGGGACTGGAGCACATGGTTTATGAGGAGAGGCTGGGATACCTGGGGCTCTTTAGTCTGGAAAAGAGAAGACTGAGAGGGGATTTGATAAATGTTTATAAAGATATGAGGGCTAAGTGTCAAGAGGAAAGGGACAGCCTCTTCTCACTCGTGCCTTGTGATCGGACTAGGGGGAATGGATATAAACTGGAGCACAAGAGGTTCCACCTTAACATGAGGAGGATCTTCTTTACAGTCAGGGTCACAGAGCACTGGAACAGGCTGCCCAGAGAGGCTGTGGAGTCTCCTTCTCTGGAGACTTTCATTAAATTACTATATGAATTGTAATTCATTTTTTTCATTGTGGGGATAGGACTTCTGCTCCTCTGAATGAAGGCGATGTCTCTTCCTCTTGGTGGAAGTGGCTGATGTTCTCTGCCATGCTCTAACGAGTGGCTGAAATGTGAAGTATTAATGATGCATTCAAATTACAGAAAAAAAAATTTCTCCCAACTGATCTGCCCACTCCTTTCCTCAAAGGAACATTCTCCACGTGAATGCTGCCATACGAAGACTACCAGCTCTGTGTGAGCTTTTGCATAGGGGGCCAGGAAGAATATTCCATTCTGTGAGGAAGTTAGTTCCTTTTATGCAAATCTGTGTGAATGTGCTTGGTGCTATGAAGGGCAGAAGCCACAATTCCCATTTTAATTAAAATACTCAGTGTTGTCATAAAAAGATGTTTTATTCACTCATTCTGCAAATAAACTAGAATGATGGCTTTAGCCGAATGCACACAGTGTTCACGGAGGAATGCTTCATCCACGTGGTGCTTGGGCAGTTTATATGTTCTCAGGAAAAAAGACTTAAAAGATTTGACCCTTGGTTGCTTTCCAGCAGTTTGCTGTGCAACATAGTAAATAAAAAAACCCAAACAAACAACAAAACCAAACCAAAACCCAGTGCCTCTTTTTGAAAGCTCGTTCCCTGACCATTCAGAGAATGAGATGTCCTCGCTCTAAAGCCAACACACATACACTTGCTGCCTTGCACACCTAGTTTTTTCCACGTATTTGAATAAAGCCTGAACATTTCAAATGCAGTGGCAAACATCTGTGCAAAAATAACATAAATCCTGTTGTTCACAGCCAAACGAGACCTTCAGACTCCGATGAGCAGCCTGCTGTGCAGCCATAATGTTTAGAGAACAGAAAGGCAATCATACTACTCGTTTTGGAGTTCCCTGGACTTCAACTCAGAGGTTGTTTATACCAGGTGGGATGAAGGACTTGCTTTCATCTCAGAGAAACATCCTTGAAAATTTTATTTATACTTTGGTGACGTATACCTGTGAAGCAGAGAATAAATTTTAACTCTGCAAATTCGTATACATCCGTTATTCCAGATCCTGGAAATTGTTGTTTTGTTGGTTTTCTTGGGGTTTTTTTTTGGTTATGTTTTTTTTTTAATATAGTTTTGGATTTGCAGTGGGATAGTTTCTACAGAGTTCCCTGGTGTTAGTTATATTAGCATTTTATAGGTTGCTCGTGTAAACTCTTGAGCTTTCATGGCTCTCTGTATGAGCTTTTTAATATAACACAGTTCATACTGGCTTTTCTTGCTCTTTAATTCAGGTTGCATTTTTTCTGTGGCTCCTCAGCTGCAAGGAATGAGGATTTTTGGAACTTGGAAGTCTCTCCTACCTTTGTACCATATTTTGGTTGTTCCACAGATATAGCAATCTATAGCTGAACTAAATAAATCATTCTTAGCAAATAATGCCTCTCAGTCACAGGACACGTGCAAATAATTCCCAGGCAAATGTTAGTTATTGGCTTCTACGTTCATGTGCTTTTTGAAGTGATCCCAATGTCACTCCTCTCCTCTGGGCATCTGAAGTTGTTCAAAGCAACATGTGGTTTCTCACCCTTCCGTAAGAAAAAGGCCATTTCTAAATAGGGTGAAGAAAAATGGTAATTTAAATGGAAGTGGATTTCTTTTTGGTTATTCATAACAGCAGCTTTACTCAACAGAGAGAAAATTTTCTATCTAAAAAGATCTTCCTCGATAGTTACTCTAGAGAAATTTGTATGGTCACTTCAGATAGTTTTACAAACTCTAAGATACCGACAGGAGCAAAGCTTACATTTTCACAAGCTTTATGAAGAAATGATGTTCTTTCTCGTGCATTAATGTGTTTCATCAGAATTTCTGGGAAGCTGTCCAGCTATACAAATATTCCACATACCAATAAAGTGATTCCTCAGCAGTTCAACCCCTCTGCACAAATGAGATTGAATTGACAGTGAATATGGCACCTGTTGAACAGTGAAATAGGCTCCTGACACAAGTGATCCTTTCATGCTGCTATTTATCATCTTTTTTCCAAAGGTCCTATCTTTCTGGATTAAAGATCATCATTTCAAAACCATTCCCAGGCCTGAATTTTGAACTTTTATGTTGAAGGGGGAATATATGTGACTTTGTGCTAAAGTAGGGCTGAGATCAACGCCATCAAGGTAATGCATAAAATGTGCCTATTACTGAATTAGGTATTTGTTTTGTATATCTAATGATAAAATCAATACATGGCTCCATCAGAGGAGAGATACATCAGCCTCTATCTTGCCAGCATTCAGTCAAGAGATTGAATTTGCAAGGTTTGAGGGAGAGAAATGTTTCTCCATCTTTTGACAATCCATATTACGCTAATTCAGACAGCTTTTACACAGTGCTGCCCCAGTTTACTTGAGCATTGCTATCAATATTATTTCATTAAATCAATGCAAAAGGCTGTGTTGACCTTTTACATATATATTTCAATCTGATCAGTGAAGCTTAAATCAATTAAGAACTGATTTTAAGCCAACTCTTTGGGCAAATAAGTGTGTCCACATGGGGTTCCTCAGCTGTTCAATGAATCGATGTGGAATCCAATTTAAATTAAGACACTGCCATCAAACCACTGTTGTGTTGTATGTGAGTCCCAAATGCAGCCTCTCTGTTCTTTGAGAACTTTCTTTTTAACTCAGAGAACCCGAGGGAGATGCAGTTAATGGAGTGAAATCCACTCGTTCCTGTCGGGAATAAACCACAGAAGTTCCCAAAATTGGGAGGATCCAAGGTTCAGCTGCAGGCTGCATTTGTAAACCTGTTCAATGTCAAATGCCAAACCTTCTTCAGCTGTAACTGCAGCAAACAAGGTGGGTGCCACCAGGAGTTCCACCACTCACCAGACCCTGGCAGGAGGAGGCTGCATCCACATCCCCCAGGCTGAAAAAAAGCCAAAGTGTGTTTAACAGAAATCCCCTCTAGTTGGTGTTTGCTAGGGATTGGGACCCCTAAGGCTCCCACTTTTAGCTTGCCTTCACAGCACCTCTGGGGCTTTCATAGAGTAGATTATTCCCCTCTCTTGACACCTCACTGAGGACTGTGGAGAAGCCTCTTTATCCCTGTCAGTCTACAGGGGAATTTCAGAGATTCTGCTCTCACAGCAAAGAAATGAGCGATGCAGAATGAAGTGCACCCTGTATTGATTATTAATGCAAACAGGGTGGAATGAAATGGATGTTTGCAGAAGGGAAGGATTACCTGATAATTTCTATGCACCCACGAGCCTACAAACTGCATCTTAATGATCGAGTTTAAAAATACAGTGAAATACAAACACACAATAATAGAATCATACAGTGTAATACACTGTGAGAGAAATCAGGGGTGAAAGGAGTAAATAGAAGGAAATAGTATGGTGAATCGAGGGAAAACTGGTTTAGAATAACCAGCTCCATTATTTATTAATCAGATAATATGGGAATGAAAGTTGCACTCTTGATGAGCTCCTGGGAGATATTGGTCCCTCAGTCTCCCCCATGATATCCCCCATGATAAACTCCCAAGTATTTCTACATTGATAGAAAGGCTTCTTGGTAGATGTAGTAAACTCTCACCCAATGTATCTTGCTAAAACCTCCCTAGAGCTGTTGCATCTTGTTCTGTTCATTTATTTTTTATTTTTTATTTTTTTATATACTGCAGGCCAGTGAGAGAGCATTCCTAGTGTGGGATATGGCTATTTCCTCTTCCTCCTAGATAAGAATCAGCAAATTCTTTAACTAGGTTGAAAGCATGTAATTTATGGATGTGGTGAACAGAGGGAGGATAAAAAACCCAAAAAGCAGTGACTGGGGTGGGGAGAAAGGACCACATAGAGATAAATTACCAAGAGAAAAACTTGCCAAAACACTAGGCCACTCACCTTACAATTGTTTCTCTGCTTCCTCCTATCTTCTGCATTTCCAGAAGCTGTCAGGGCTGGAGAGCTTGTGCTTTCCCATCAGTGAAAGCCTGCTGCTTCAGATGGCCCTTCTTCCCATTGGAGTTCTGGAGACTCAGTTGTTCTGATCTTTGAAGTGAAAGGAAAGGATATTTGACACAGTGAGGTATGTTCAAGGTATATGAACCTGGAAAAAAAAAAGACAATTTCTTAATTTACTCTGTTGTTCAGGATATAACTGTCAGGCAGAACATCTTTTGCAGGATTTGCTGACCCAGATGCCATAATGAACCTTCCAGTGGAGTTCAAAGTAAGGCTAAACTCAGTATATTGTTTTTTATCTAAGCATTCACAACAGAGAGTGGCGAAATGACAGGAATACTTGAAATTCTGCCTTCTGAGAACTCTCTGAGTTAGGCACCACAATGTTTTGTTCCTGCTTATGCTGGTGTGGGAGGCAGGGGACTGCTGGCTACTGCACTCTTGGCTTCTTTTGTAATACCCATGTAGTTTTCGCACTAGTAATTGCCATACCTGTGGGTCGTCTGAATTGTTTTCTCTCTTCCTTTGCACCTATAAAATCTAGTGGTATAAAAGCAGTTGGGTTTTTTTTTTCTCTGAAATCACATCTGCATTCCACCTTCATATTCCTCCCACCACCCAGAAAAAAAAATCAAACCAGCCAAGCCTGGATTCAGAGTTTTAGTTTTCATCTGCCCATTGGTGCCTTTGCTGTGACTACCAGGGGCTTTGACAAAATGCTTTTACTGATAGCAACATCTCCTCCTGTGACGAGGAAGGACAGCGATGGATAACAAATTGTGTCTGGCTGAGCAGGGCCATTGATTCCATTGCAAAAGAACTTTGAGGAACTTGGGGGTCCTACAGTTTTGGGAAAAAGGACAAATTAATGGAGGAAGACAAATACAGAGCTGTAGCTCAACGGTTGTCACCTCCTTTCAAACAGGCTCAAAACCTTTGATTCAGTGGAGGTAGCTTCCAGACCTCCCCTTGTTGATAAAGTGTTTTTTCTCAGCCGAGTGCTTATTCCCTCTCTGTGACTCTTCCTTCACATCCAAGACTGTAAGGGAGAAGTTGTAGATAAGAATATCTGCAAGCAGTGTTTTAGTGTCTCCCACGCAGCAGTCTGGGACTGCCTCTCCTTGTGTTGCTGAAGGTTCATGGATTTCCCAGATCAGTAGGAGTTCATTGATTTTTATGCAGGCAAGGTTGTGTTACTACTTTGGTTACTCTCGTGGTTTTTTTCCTGGCTACTGTTAATTAGCCTGGCAGATCTTCCAACGTTGCTCAGACGCAGCAGTAGATGAATATAAGTACCTATATTGAGATACCATAGCATTCTCTTGGGGTTTTTTGCATCCTCCTTAAAAGGCACTTTGAAAACTCACGTCTAGGCAACGAAGGAGATCCAGACTGTGACCTGGTACTCAAATGATGTCTCTAGTGTGGTTAGTGGTGCTGTCTCCTGCACTTGGACTATCCCAGAGCCTCTTGTAACCTCATGCAGTCCTTTGGGGATGTTCAGGTTAAAAACAATCACTTTGCTGTTACCCTCTGAAAGAGTCGCCCTTTCCCTCCGTTGTGATCTCAGCCTCTGTCTCTAACATCTCTTCAAGATGCTCAGGATAAAGCAAGACCTCTTTCCCTCTCCAGCCCTCACCCTTTCCCATGCGTGCGTTTTTTGTCTCAGTTACTGTAGGCAGCCTCACCCTCCCACCTCTTCTTCGACCTTGAGAACAGAAGAGGTGGCCAGGCTGAGCTGACTTGGAGGTATGGTGACCCCTGGGCCCACATCTTGCCTCCCCAGGCTGCGGGCAGCACGGAGAGCCCTGGCTCCCCTCTGGACCTCCGCGCAGGCTGGCTGCAGAACATGTCCTCTCCCTTGAGCAGGAGCTGGGATGTTGGATTCTCTCGGGAGGTGGCAGCACAGCCAGACGTGAGCAGCATCCGCAGCTTGGTGCCGAGATCTGCAAAGGGATGGCAGGGAGGCTGTGGGCTTGGTGTTCCTTTCCTTCTGTGGCAGAGTCCCTTGGCTGGGGGGGAGAATTAAGATGGGGAGCGTGGGGGTGTTAATGCATAGGAAGGATAGCTTCAAACCCTTTCCTGAAGCAGAGTGGGATCTGCCCAACGCCCTAGGATCTGCCTACCCCAAACACGTTTCTCTGTATGGGCTGCAGCTGATTGCCAGGCGTGGGCTGAGGTGCCCACTGCAGGGACAGTGGCATTTGTTGAGCCTAGAGCCACATTGCCAGCTGCTTTATTTCGGGTGTGGGGAAAGGCTGTCTGCAGGAGATCAGGCACGGTCATTAAGTATTATGGTTTTTTGAGAGCACCTATTTACCTGCAGGCTGCCACAATGGGTGTATGATATTTTATCTACAAGTTATCAAGCAGCTTTAGGTAAAACGACACGAGAAAAGAAGAGCAACAATTAGTCACCATCCCATTACAACCTGCTCCTCTCTCCGAATCTTACCTGGTTTTAGACAGATTATTGGGGGCTGGAGGCTCCATTTCTCTCCTGAGGTCTGATAATGGATTGCAAAGCCAGGGGTCCTATATGGGGTATAATGTGACCATCCTGTGGAAAACATGCACAGAGGCAGGGGGTTTGGGTTTCTGTAGAAACCAAGCACAGTCTTCATCCAAAAACCTATGGGGTATATTGCTTAATCTACGCCCCTGGCTCCGTTCTCTGAATTCAGCTTTCCTATGCCAAGCACACTGAATGAGCTGGGGATGCTGCAGAGCCTTGGTGGGAGGTTGCCTGCTTATTTCATGAACTTTGAGTTTTATGGCAACACAGAAAGACAGCAGATACGGTTTTGCTCCAACGGTCATTTGTGCACGCTCTCTATAGGTTTGTCCAAAAAAAACAGAGAGTGATAGAAATCCCAACTTAATTCAATTGGTTTTGGTGGCATCAGCAAATGGAGGGCAGACAGCCAGTCCTATGGTTCTTTAAAATGTTGATTTTTCACTCCTTGGCTTGCAACCATTGAACAGGAACTAGTCTCATGCACCAGGTAATTCCTGCTTGACAATGCTTAGGGCACCACTGAAACCACACCTTAGGCAGGCTGCACCAAAAGGGTGAAGCCCAGAAAGGCAACAGAAAAACCTTGAGGTTTGTAAGCACTTAGAAAGGGGCCACCTCCCTTTTTTCTCTCGCTCTTTGCTCCTGGCAGTCTTGGAAGGCCCATCCCCACTTTCATGACTGTGTAGGAAAGGGAAGTTATTGCTCTGAAGAGTGCTTGAAAGCGTTGCAGTTCTCTCTTTCAGAGCAGTTTCATTTTTGAGAGTAAGAGACCCTGTGGCGCTGCCGTGTGCGCTGAGTCAGGTTGCGATAACCGAGGATGCGCTGCTTGTGTCACCCGCGAGGCTGGGAAGCAGGATGCAAAAGGCTCAGGCAGTGAGGGCTGGAAAGCAAAGAAGTCTTTCCCGTGTGCGTTTCCCTTCTGACTCGGTTAGGTCTGGGGAATCCTCCCACTGCCCTGTGCATCCCTGTTTCTGTGCCTTGGAGGGCCAAGCTTTGTCAGTGCCTTCTGCCCCGTCCCCGTGTGGGTGCAGTGGTGGAAAGCCAGGGCCGCTAGCAGTTCCGCAGCAGCCCAGACAGGCACGCACATCAAAGGGTGCACATATCAGGGGGGATAGCCCGGGAGATAAATCCCACATAGGAAAATGTTGATGACTGCAGGAAAAAAAACCTCCCCAACAGAACGAGTGTAACGGAGAAGGGCAAAGACCACAACGAAAGGCCCCGGTTTTGGAAGGTAATTGTGCTAGAGTCACCAGGTTGGTGCTTTGCCTGTTGGAAGTTCCTGATAACTGGGAGAGGAAGCTTATCCCATTCTAACTGGGACTAGCCATACTCGGAGCAGTTGTGTTTCACCCCCTCTGTCTGTCCCCCTGCCTTGTCAGCTTGGAACTCTCCTATTTTTCCCTTGCACGTCCCGGTGATTTGAAAAATGATCCATTCTTCAAAGCTTCCCTGGTAATTTGGACCACGGTGCTATAATTCTTTTGAGGCTGATGCTTTTTGAAGCTGCAGCCTTTCTTTCTGCAGCAGCTACTGACACCTCTCTATAACATATAGCCCTAGAAGGGGGGAAAACAGGTCTGAGGGGCTGCTTTTTTCCTAGGAGGAAAGAGATTAGAGGTGGCACTAAAATCAAGAGAAAGCAATTGTTTAACGTAAAGAAGGTAGCTCAGACCCTTTCATGAAGTGCAAAATCAATTGCCTCAAGCAGCCACCTCCCATTTTCAAGGCACTCCTTTGCAGTGGCCTTCACACTAGAATAAGAAGCAACAGGGTGAAAAACCTGAACCTATGCAGCTTCGTTTTATTTATTTTAATGAGATGCACCATAACTGAGCGGCATCTGGGGAAAGGGGCAGTTAAGTGAAACGGAAGCTTTCTGCATAGATAAGCAAAGGTGTTAAAGAATGTATAAATAAATAAGAGAGGGGGCATTTTTCTTCAACAGGACCTTTATTGTGTGTAACTTTCAGGCTCAGCCTGGCCATGCAGACATTTAGTTTTGTGCTTAACTCAAGGCACGAGCGTTACAGGTCTTTCAGTTATGAATGCCATTGAAAATTATTCCAAAAAATCCAATGGCAGCATCATCTTGTTCCTACCACAGGCCCACACTTTAGTTTAAAGCTTATTTGGAGACTTCAAGGCATCCCATCCCAGTAGGCACTGTGATCTCAGGTGAAAGCTCTATGCATATGGCAAGGTGGATACAACAGAGCCATTTGGTCCACATGCTTATGAAAGGTATAGATGTTGCTTGCCTGTATGTATATTAAATGCTCCTTCTGTGCTTCTTCTACCTCCTCCTTCCTGCATCCATATGGCAACATAGTGTAGAAATGGATGTGAAAAGGTTGACTCTTCAGAGAGATGGCACATCTACGAGGACCTGCAAAGCTGGGTGATGTTTCAATACCTGCTGCTGTGCTGATGGGGAGTATCTTCCCCTCAGTTTGTTATCTTGAGGAATACTATTCCTGACCTTTACAGGAAAGTACTTTGAGCTGCACTGCTGGAGAGAGGAAGCTCCCAGCACTAACTCCCATGCCTGTTGTCTCCATCTTTGCAACAGAATAGGCAGGGCTTGGGCAGCTCTAGCAGCACAAGGAAACCCCATGTTAATTATGACTGTCAGCCTAATCTGCATGCTAAAAGAGTAGTCTGGACACTGTGAATTCTGAATTCTGTCTCTAGCAATTGGGGTATTCTGTTTAAAATAAAAACTGGACTGCTAGTGAACAAAAGGGCTACAGTAGCAACGACAACGACCTCACCTCGTTCTGCACTTGCTGGAGACTAATTACAATGGAAGAAAACAAGCTGGAAGTTTATTAAGGGCTGAAGCCCTTTGTACGAGGGCAGAGAGACAAACCCCAAGTGATTTTAGTGAAGTGCAATCACAACTCGAGCCTGCCAGCAGCTTGCGGGGTCTGGGGTTGTACTGAGAAGCATTCCTCCAGACAGGGAGCCAAACTCTGCCGTGCAGGCCACCCCACCTGGCTGCTGCTTGCGGTTCCAGAGGGGAAAGCCCGCACTGCAGGAACCAGAGCGAAGCAGGGCTGCTGCCCGCACAGGAGCCTCTCACCTGCCCCATGTTCCCGCTCCTTCCCCGCCGCCCGAGCTTCGCCCCGCTCCAGCAGCGCTTCCCGGCACCGCTCGCCCCCCTGCCGCCGGGGGCCCCCCCGTCTATCCTCCCGCCTCCTTCGGCCCTTGCTGAGGCTGGGGGCTGCCCTGAGGTGAGATGAGGCCGCGACGCTGCGGCCCGTCTACGGGCAGCGGGCTTTGCCAGGGAGGGGCTACAGACGGGCCTGGCAGCCCGGCCCGGCACACAGCACCTGCTCCCGGGCCTCGGGGAGGCGAGAGCGGCGCTGAGGGAGCGGAGGGAGGCAGGGAGGAAGGCGCGGGGCCGGGGCCCGTCTGGGTGCCGCCCCACAGGGCCCGGACAGGGCCCCGCCCGGGGCCGGGCCCGCGCTGCCCCCGCGCTCCAGGCGCGTGCTCCTTCCAACGCTCCTCGCGCGCCCGCGCGCCCGCTCCCCCCTCCCCTCGAGTTGCGCAACCCCGCGGGGGGGGGGGGGGGGGGGCAGGGCGGCGGGGGGGGGCGAGGAGGGGGCGGCGGGCGCGGGAAGAGGGGCAGGGGAAGCGCGGCCCCGCCCAGAGCGGCGCCTTTAAGAGCCCGCCTCACGTGACGGCCCTCCCAGCCTCGCCCGGGCGCCGCCATCTCCGCCCTTCCTCGCACCTGTTGGCGACGCGTACGCGACGGCGGCGGCGGCGGGGCGGGGCGGGGAGGGGCGAGCGATGGGTCCCGCCCGCCCCCCGCTCGCCCCGCCCACCTCTTCCGCTCGCCGCCCGCATGCGCGTAGAGCGGGACGGGCGGTTCACGCACACCAAAATGGCGGCCGCAATGGATGTGGACACCCCTAGCGGCACCAACAGCGGCGCCGGCAAGAAGCGCTTCGAAGTGAAGAAAGTGAGGCCCGCCGGCGCGCTCCCCCAGCCGGCCTCAGAGGGGGGGAGGGACCTGGGGCTGGCCTGGTGGCTGCGAGGGGGGGGGGGGGGGGGAAGGGGGTGGCTTCCCGCTCCCCTCACGGAGCCCGGCGCCCGTTTCCGCACCGGCGCGGCGGGAGGAGCGGGGCGGTGCCTGCGGGGAGTCTTGGCGTGCGTCCGGGCCAATGGCTGAGGCCAGCAGGCGCACGTGCAGCGGAGGCTGGCCAATCAGCGGGCGCGGACGGGGTGGGCCGCGCGGGCGGGCGGGCGGAAGTCTGAGGGGGCTGCCGCTGTCAGGGGGCTCCGCCGCCTGCTGCCCTCAGGCTCTGCCCTCAGGCGCTGCTCGGCTTCGGCTCCTCTGTGCCCTCCTCACCCGGGCCAGGCTCTGCCCGGAGCCTCCGGGCAACTCAGGCCGGGGAGCAGGGGTGAAGTTCTGCCGCCTTCTCTCCTCCTCCTCCTCCTCCTCCTCACTCTTCTGCCCAGTGTCACCAGTTTGTCAGCTGGCTCGTGGAGGGTTGCAGGAGGGCACAGGGGAAATAGGAAGGCCGCGTGGGTTTGTACTAAAGTAGAACTTGAGGAAAAATGACCCCTGGACCGGATGTCATCCAGCATTTCCTGTGATTGCTGGCTGTAGATATTTGTTTGAAACACAGATGTTACAAGCAACGATGGGAGCCCCTAGTTCTGTACAGGGCTGCAGGCCTATGCAGAAGGATGAGTGTGGATGACATGATTGCCCGTTCTTTGGAAATAGGGACAGGTATAATAGCACATGGGAGGAGCAGGAAGCAGCACTTTTTATGTGTCAATGGCATTTCTCCTCCCCAGACAAGGTACCAAGGCACATTTGTTGTACATGCGACACAGTACAAGTCTGTGGGTCGCAAGAGTAGTTTGTGTTGGGATGAGAGACTAAGTACCTGAGTGTGTGGGACAGGTAAGTGTGCTAGGAGCTTTTATTCTAGCTGCATTGAAGTGTGGATGAAGTCCTTGAGAGATGAGCACCTCCAGCTTAAGCAATTGATACAAAGTTTGATGAACAAACAATTCACAGTTTATCACAATGAGCACCTTGGCCAGAAGGTAGACTTGAAGTTGGAAGATGAGAAGAGAAAATGAGATTGCTGCTGACATTTTTCTGAAAGACTTAGTAGTATTGTGATGTCTTTTTATCTTGGTACTGGTGAAAAATTGAAGTGCTTATCGGAATTGATACTGTTTATCAATACTTGTCAGTCTACATTCCTCGAGGGGAAGGAATGGAAACATTGAGATGTAAACAGAGCACAGTTGAGAAGATTTACTGTAGTATAGTCAATACAATCATATACTGAAAAAATAGAAGGCAAAAAATTATCTAGGTTACTTAAGTAGTAAATGAACACTATCCTGGCTACTAGTATGATTTTGGATTGCTATGAATATTGAAGGCAAGCCCATCTATTTAAGGAATTTACACAGGACCTGGTTATGGGTTTTCTGGGGAGGAATAAAAAGGTGCTGTTCTGTTCTGCATAGCTTGTCTTAAAGTTCTCATTCTGAATCAATGTTCTAAACCGCTGTGGAGAGTTGTAGCCAACCCTTACCCTAGAGTATCATGAGACAGAGATATTACCTGGTTTTGGGGTTTTTTTTTAATAAACAAAGTCTTTGAAAGGTTAATTTGGTAGTACTTTCAAACTTTTATATTCAGCCTTGCTGGCAGGTCATTGCCTAGTAACCTTTTTGCAGAGATGATTGTTCAGGAGTTAGCTCAGGAGTTAGCAAAGGATCACATCTGAGATTTAGTTCTAGACCCCATCTGCTCTGGGGGGGTGATTACCAGAAGAACTGCTATGAATAATGGAAATTCCTCTTGACAAAATGGCATCTAGATTGGCCTTTCTCCAAGACACTGTCCTTTCCATCAGAATTGAGGATGTAGGTGAGCTGCATCCTTGCCTCTGCATCTTGAATAGAAATGCAGATGTTTGCATTTGTTTCACAAAATAGGGGGCTATGGGAGTTACCTTGTTTCTGAAGTTGGAAGGAGACATTGGGTCTGGAAGGTATGTGAGAGGAATGTGCCACTGATTCTAGTAACCTGAAGTCATCATAAAGAATTACTCTGGACTTATAAGATTTTTTTTTTAATACACCAGCTTTTCCTTTTAAAAAATACATTGGATCTTGAGGAATAACAAGGATTTCTGTGTGCTGTAAGTTGAGTTTAAATTATGGTTTTCTTTCTCTTTTTTTTTCCCCCCTCTAGTGGAATGCGGTAGCTCTGTGGGCATGGGACATTGTGGTTGACAACTGTGCCATTTGCAGAAACCATATTATGGATCTCTGTAAGTAAATAGTGGGGAAGACAGCTGACAGTTCTGACTTGTGCGTGACCACACAGATGAAATTTCCCCTGTTGAGGGGTATAATTCAGCAAATGCAGCTTTCAGTTAGGGGCTGAGTCTTCACAGTGCAAATGCTAAGCTCTGTTTTATGTAACGATGAAGTCCTGTAATCTATTTTTGTGATCTCTGTCACCATACTGCTTTTTCCTCACCCTGTTCTGGTAGAGTATAATCACTTGGTACCACATGGACAGGCAGGATGATGTTGCTGAATGTATTTTGGTATGCAACAGAGAGAAAAATGAGCAAGAATAGCGAGCCAGGAGGAATTGCTCACTAAGAGAGATACTAGATTTTAGAGTTGGGGTGTTTGCTATGGGTGTCAACTTCTTGATGGCGCTCGTTAGGATGAAATCTTGTAATGCTTTCTGTGTCTGCCAAAGAAAGGCTTGGACCAGTGACTCCATTTGACTCTTCATTCTACAAAAGCTCCTATAAAGAAGTTAGTTAATGTTAAAGTGAATTTTGTAGCCACCTAGAGAATGAATAGTTTTTTTACAAAGGAGAGTAATCAAATGCCTAAGTCAAAACAATGTATTGCTAGTCTTGGTTTGAAATTGTTTTCACTTTTATTTTTTTGTCTGTATAATCTTGATGGTTCAGTTAACAAATACGCTTCCTATGTAGGAAAAATAAAGGGATAATGGAATTAAGTGTACATATTTCTATCATGAAATAGGTGTGCATGCCTGAAGTCACTGGTTTCAGTCACTTAAAGGATTGGTAATGAATATAAACCATTTTGGATTTTTTCCCCTCAAAACTGACAAGATACTGTTGGCACCATAACTGTCCATCTTGTTTTCAGTCATGAGGGACAGAAGACCTTTTAATATATCCAAGATAGAAATTTGCCTCATTTTCCTATATTACTAAAATGTGAAGATTGTGGAATCCCCTTCAACAAGGAGCAGGTACAGCTGCAGGCCTGAGAATGGCCTGTCATGATCCTGGTGTGGTAGGCTTTTTTGCACTTTATTTTTATGCAGTCACCCTTGGAATTACTGGCAATGGTAACTTACTGTCAGTAAACCTGTATGAAAATAAAACACTACAGAAAGGTGAGACCTGAAGCTCATAGTAGCAACTAGTGAGAGATGCACCTGATTTTACATCATATTTAAATAATAATTACAAAACTACTTTCAGAAGTGTGGGTTTTTTGTTTGGGTTTGGGTTTTTTTTTTCTTTTTTATAAAGAGAGAACACATAGGGCTATAAATTAAGCAAGTTCACTTCTTTGCTGTGGGACAGATATGTTTGTGTTTTGATATATTAGAGAAGTAAGCGTGCTGCTGACAAGCAAATGGAATTTTAAAGATTTGTTAGAACACAAGTTACATTTATAGACGAGTAGAATAAATACATATATTTATAGAATAAATGTGTAACCCCTTGTAATTCAGATAATTGTTCACAATAAGTGGGATGTGTTGTAAGATAGTGGATTCTGGTGTGTTTCATTCTAGGAATCTGCCTCAAAATAGTGCCTCCCATGAGAGACCAAATACAGTCTTATATATTTGCTATTTTTTCATAAAGGTGTGGAGGAGCTGGAAGGAGAATGGACAGTTGTTATTTTCCAGCAATGAATTTTGTGTGTCAATTCTTAAAAAAAAAAAATAATCCAACCAAAATGAGGGTGGGGTTGAAAATGTAGAGGTAGAGTAGGAAAAGCAGTGAAGGAAATGCACAGGTTTTAGTTTGAGCAACGCTGTGAAAAGCCTGGGCTGCAAATGACAGACCAATATTGACAATATACAGAGTAGAAGGGGTATCTAAATTGGTATTCCGAGATCAGTGTTGGCTCTGGATTTGCTTACTTCCTTGTTACAGCTCATTAATGTTGTTAAAGAACACTTTAATTAGATTTTCAAACATAAGATGTGAAGTGATGGGAAATTGAGGAGAAATTAATAGAATGTGCAGGGAAGAACAACACAAGATTCAATTTGATAAAATGCAGGGTACAAGTGTCTCCCTCTCCTAGTGATGAAGAGAAACCTTGAAAGGGAGAACATTAAAAGAGCAATAAGTAATGCCAGCCATGCCAGTGAAGATTGCTAAGGTTATAAAGTTCAGGCATCTGTTAGGGTGTCACGCAGCTCTCCTCATGCATGTACACTATCACTTGGTGATAATACGGTCAAAGGATTTCCCCTGCCCCGAATTTGATTTGTATTCAGTGTACAGAAGGAAAGAGTAGATGTTCAGTGTTTTGGTTTCATTCTTCTCTGGAAAGACCCAGATCTTATTTAGATTTTTTTACTTGATCAGTGTTCTTGATTTCTTCAAATGCTTGCTCTCTGGTGCTGTCATTGCAACATGGCAAGTTGGGGAGCGTTAACTAAACACTACGTTTGGTATAGTGGACTACCTTCTGGTCTAAAACATGGAGTAAGATTACATGGAGTAATACTGTAGTAAGATAACTGGTATAGTTTTGAACTGTGCAAAATATGCCATCAAAATACTGTCCCCTTTGCTTGGTAGTAAGATGCAAAGCAGCACGTTAGTTATTCCAGCTTCTCAAAGGTTGGATTCTAAAGAAGAATCTCAGGATGCTTAACAGGTTAAATGGTTTTGGATTTATAAGAATAAAGGAACAGAACTAAGTGTGTATAGTTTGCTAAGTCATAAGTGGGAGTGGAAGATGATAGCTATGTATGTGTATTTTGAGAGTGTGATACTAACAGGAAGTACAGTGTGTCATACATGGGGGTTATAGGTAGAAGGAATAATCTGATGGGAAGAATCTTAGGGTAAGTGAATAGTCAAATCTACAGATAACTCCTAAGAAACTGGAGAGAATTGCAAGGGGAAGATTATGAAGGTCCTCTGAAGTTTGAAAATTGAAGAACTCATTCTGCCTTTTGAGGGAATAGACTAGACCAGAATATTTCATCCGGAAGGGACCTCCAGTGATCATCTAGTCCAACTGCCTGACCAATTCAGGGTTGACCAAAAGTTAAAGCATGTTCTTAAGGGCATTGTCCAAATGCCTCTTGAACACTGCCAGGGATGGGGCACTGACGACCGCTCTAGGAAGTGTGTTTCAGTATTGGACCACCCTCTCAGTAAGAAATGCTTCCTAATGTCCAGGCTAGACCTCCCCTGGCACAGCTTTGCACCATTCCCACACATCCTGTCAGTGGATACTGGGGAGAAGAGATCAGCACCTCCCTCTCCACCTCATCCGGAAGCTGTAGAGAGCAATGAGATCACCCCTCGTCCTCCTTTTCTCCGAACTAGGAAAATCCAGAGTCCTTAGCCACTCCTCAGAGGACAAGTAACAAGTGTATTTCAAGTTGATTAGTCTGGTTATTTGTGTCTTCCTTCTCTGTTTTCCAAGCGAGTACACCATGTGTTGTGTTAGCCAAGCTATGTGTTTTTATTTCTCTTGTTTCCAACGAGTCGATCCCTTCATGACACAATTTTAGAAGGAGAAAGGGGAACCCCTGCAGTGGTTACCCTTGCTCAAGCAGAAGCCTCTTTGAAGAGCTCTTATCATCAAATGTACGAGTGCCATGGGCTGTTACTGTAGCTGTGAACAAAAGACAGGTACTTTACTTCTGTTAACTGCATTATGGCTACTTACATCTTAGGTTAGTTTCCTTATTAGGTAAATATGCAGAAGATTTCTGCAGTAGAAAAAATATATAGGGCAAGGGATAGTTCTTAATAGATGCCCTGATTCAGAAGTTGCCATTATATAATAGGCATTTCTGTAACTCCCTGAGTTGAAATGGTTCCAGTGCATCTTTCAGAATTACTTGCAGATATTTCAGGTTTTAGCTCTATCTTTCTGCCCTCACCTCCAGATACTCTGTCAAAAGCAAGGCAACAGAAGAGTCATTCAGTATTTCTCCAGTACATGTTACTGTCTCATTCTTACTGGCTCTTTTGGGTCAGAAGATGGTAAATAGCTTCTCTTTCTCTGGAGAGTCAGAATCACAAACTTTCATTCTCTGAGATAGGTTGTTTATTTGTTTTATTTCTTTGTTGATATATTGACCTTTTCTGAAATGAGGCAAGCAGGAGACCAGAAATTGCTTCAGCTTTTGGGAGGCCCTTTTTTTGGCAGCCAAAGGTAGTAGTGGCTGCAGTAGTCTCCAGCTTTGGAGACTACTGCTTGTTTGACCGAGGGAGTTAAGTCTGGGTGTCTTTTTGGAAGGGCCTTACATCACCACCAGAGGAATCCTCCTGAGCTATTTCTGCAAAAGTTCATCTGTCCTCTTAAGCTTTTGGGACTGTCACATTGTAGGCTGTATTTGCTTGTCAGCGAATGTTTGAGTGAACAATAAACTGCGTTTCAGTGCTGCTTTTCTTTCTTCCCTAAACCACCTTTCTTCCCTCTCACTCCATTCAAGAAAGTCCTTTAAAAGCCTGAAAAGAAAAATAAAATTGTATTGTGTTCCAAAGCATACAGCTCACAGGTTTGGGACACTTAGGGAGTCAAAGGAAAAAAAAAAAAAAAGGGGGACAAAAATTACATAAAAATGGGCTAGATGAACTTGAGATCTAGTAGATCTAGTATACCCAATATCCTGTTTCCAGCAGGGAAGGAGGAGAAGGAACAAGTATATTATATGTTGGAATATTTACCTTGCTTTCAGCAGAGAGTTGCTGAGTTAAAGTTTGCTTGCGAGTTGACTTTTCTTCCTGCAAATGAATTTCCTTTTCCTACTACTCATCTTCTCACCTTTTTTTTGTTACTGTACAGACTCGTGCCAAATATTTAAAACTCATTATATATGCCCTATGATACTCATCAAGTCTATACTGCAGTAACAGTAAAATTGTTGCAGCAATCCTGGGTGTCAAATTTTAAACAAATGTCCAAGGTAGTTGAAGCTCTTCAAGGTTCTTGAGCATTTTCCATTTTCTTAATCAGATTTAGTTTTATTGCTCTATGCGTTGAGGGCGTAAGGAATAAAGACATCAGACATTTCAGGTGTACTGGATTTTGTTCTCTTCCATAGGCAGGCCAGGGATTGAGCTTTGGACTTCCTGCTAGGGTATATCATATCTTGGTGTAAAACATACCATAAATACAGCTTCATTCAAATCTTGCAGAACAGTTGCTGCTCCTGAGTTTCTTTAGACCTCAGTCTTTTGAGTAGTTCCTCATGACCACGGTTAACTGATCTCTCTCACGTCTCAAGAAAAATGGGCCTTTCTCCTATTTTGCTCATCTCTACACCTGAAAGGGAATGAAAAATGGAGAAAGCAATGAATAGGACAGAGCAAAAAAAAGGTCACATTTTTCAACCAAACCTGTGGTGTTTAAAAGTTTTTGAATCTTTCATCGGTGAATCAAATTCATTTTCCTCTGAGCGTATTTGGGCACACAGTGAACAGAGAATTGGAGCTCGTTCAGACGTTTTCTTTGCCAGGAAAAAGATCTGCCAAACAAGCAAGCAACAAGCCCATATATTGAGTTCTAAGCTGATCATCTATCAGCATGTCTTTTTAAATCATTTGGGCTCAACTTTTAAAGTAAGCATCCTTTAGCAGGAAATCAGATGTTGATCCCATAGGTTTGTGCTGCTCACTGGGGAATTGTTGGAAATATCTTTTCTTCTCCTCAAGTTTCTTCTTGAGCTGGAGCAGAATTGAGTTGTTCAGGCTCTAGAATGGAGAACCAGGTTGCTGGCTTTATTTTCTCAGTCCCGTTCTTCCTTCTTTCCTCATTCTTACCCCCTTCACCTACCCCAGGTGACATGAAGACCTAAAGCATAACTCAAACCCTTTTTGAGATCATTCTTTCTCCTTTTTGAGATCATTCTGGATGCTCATCTCCAAGTATAAAATGTTCAAAGCATACATTTTGAAACTGTATTTCCTATTGTGTGTTTTTGTAGTGTACTTACCTGTCACAAGACTATAGAAAAAGAGACAGGCAAACTCCAGCATTACATGAGCAAATTGATTTGTACAACTGATGATACATAAAGTCTGACAACAGTTAGAGAAACCTAGGTGAGGAGTTTAGCTAAACATACCTTCACCTGATCATCAAAAGACATCTCTTAAAACACAAGAAAAAAAAAATTACAAATATTTATCCTTAAAATTTGGAAAGCAGACACATTACACCAGTAGATGAGCTATGTGCTCTTGCCTTCTGAAACACTAAAAAAGTAGAGGGAGGAGGGAAGCAGGATGAAGTATATTTTGATCTGGTACTTTGGGGAAAACAGTACATATTAAACCACAGCTCTTGATGCTTTCTGGTGTAACAAATGCAGCAAGCTAGAGCTCTTCCCCGCACATATCCTTTGCTATTGTGAAGAAATCTACCAGTTGGTGTTGCACGTACATCTACTTCTGCATATATGTTTTTAATCTTTCTTTTCACAGGCATAGAATGTCAAGCAAACCAAGCATCAGCTACCTCTGAAGAGTGCACAGTTGCGTGGGGCGTCTGCAACGTAAGGAAAACTGTTTTATTGTGCAGCTCGTATGTGGTGATGCTGTCCCCTTTTTTCATGACTTGGGACAAAACAAGTTCTATAAAATGTTTCAGATAATCCACAAGAAAACAAGAACTTTAATGTTGTTTTGTAGAGTGTAGAAAGGAGAGATGTTTAAACAAAAGAAGTGAAAGTTGGAGAACTGTAACACAGAAGACACCAAAGAGAAGGGAGGAAGATAGACCTTTTTTTTTTTTCCTTTTAAGAATAATAGGCCTTTCATTCTGAGCATGATTTTCCTGATGAAGGTTCTGCTTAGGAGCTATGCCTTCTTTTTTTTTTTCATGGTAACAGGATTACTTGGATGTGGGCATGCTTGATTTGTCTTTGTGCAGGCTGATTCAAGAAGTCAATATGGGGTAACTAGGCGATTGATTCCCGTTTCGGAGGAAGATCACATCAGTTCTAGTGTATAATCTCCACCTCTAGTTCTAGTGCATAATCTCCACCTCTAGTTCT